>JAHWXV010029981.1:0-15943 GCA_024586415.1 Phrixothrix hirtus
GAAAAATGTGGCAGTCGATTTGTTAGAGCAAGTGGGAACCAATCCAGATTTATTGAGCCGTGTTATCATTGGCGATGAAAGTTGGTTCTACCAGTACGATCCAGAAACAAAACGTCAAAGTTCGCAATGGTGTTCAAAAGGATCAGCCAGACCAAAAAAAGCTCGCGTGTCAAAATCAAAAGTGTAATGCATGCTTGTGTGTTTCTTCGATTCCAAGGGCATTGTTCATAAAGAGTGAGTACCTCATGTCCAAACAATTAACCAATATTTCTACAAAGAAATTATAGAAAGACTTCGAAAACGAATTCGCCGTGGCCGTGCAAATATTGCTTATAATTAGATACTTCATCACAATAATGCCCCATCCAATACTGCACTGTCTGTGCAGCAAGTTTTTACCTCAAAACGCATTTGAGTACTACCATAGCCACCTTATTCACCCGATATCGCTCCATGCTACTTTTTTCTGTTTCCAAGAGTCAAAATGGTGGTCAAGGGACACCATTTTCAAACAACAGAAATGTCCAATAAGCTGTGGCGAGGGTCTTGGAGGAGATTCCAGAAGAAGAGTTCCAGAAATGTTACCAGCAGTGGCAGAGGCGTTGAAGTAAGTGTGTGCAAGGAAAAGGGAACTGCTTTGAAGGAGATTACCCTAAAGATGACTAAAAATATGTGATATTTTTTCAAATCAGTCTCATGACTTAATTGTAGCACCTCGTATATTTACAGTTAAGAAATTTATATTTAATTCGACATTTATTTTGATAAATAGACGCATTAAAACAGATTACGCTTTTAATTGAACTAAAGGCGAAATGCTTATTAACAGTTAGCAACGAGGTAGTATAGTACCCATAGAAATAATAAATCATATGCAAGAATGCTCTATAATGGAGATGCAGACCTGAATAATGAACCCTGAGTAGCATGCAAAGCTTATGTAACGAGCGAATTCGAACTCGCGACCATATCGTCTTCGACAAAAAATTTACCGCAGCGAGCCATAATATATCAAATCTTTCCCAAAGAATCGTAACACCGTATATTACCTTATAGAATATTACGATAGAAGATCGGTAAGTGCCTTATAACTGGCAGAGAAAAATTTAGAGAAACGAGATACAAAGGGTCTAGTTTTGCTAATTTGTGAGACCTGTTGTGCTAAGGTACTTAACGATCGTGTGTCGTACACTATTTTTTGAGCTAACGACAACTTTCAAGTAATTACGGCAATTTAATATCAAACCTTTATTCCGTTCCATAACGGTACTAGTGATATTATGAACCATAACGTGCTTGTTATAGTGGCGTTACTATGACAATCGCAACAGTTCAGGAAATCAGAACGTGACAGTCAACATAGCCTTTAAATATACAAAAACAGGCCGAAAGCACAAAAATTACATTATGTAATGGAACATTTAAATGTAATGATATTTTTCATAATAGCGGACGTTTCTTCAAGTATATCAATGTTATACATCGCTAATAATTTCAAAAGACGTCTGATAGGCATACATTAATCAATGACGCCTCTAGTGAAAATTATTTGGGGATGTTATTTGAAGCAAAGATGCGCCCGCTGTAATTCGTCATTTTTTAAAATAAATGTACAATAGCGTAAGATGTCAAATTGGCAATTAATGCATTATTTGTAAATGAAATTTGGCATGCAATTATAAATTATAAATAACTCCAAATTGAACTAAGGTAATGTATTTTTTCTGCACGAATGGTTGCATAACAAAACATCTAGCTCAATTTGTTAATTTGATGTGCATAATATACATCCTTACAAATTTATTTAAATATAATTTATATAATACCCGTTAATAAATGTGCTTCTTATTGTCTAAGAAACGTTATTTAAGTAGACTCTTAAATTATTTTAAAAGCCTATATTGTTGAGTATCATTTCGTTAAACTCATGGAGTGGAATATAACGAGGGTTGTTAGCTGCGAAGTAGTAGCATGTCAAATGATTTAGTACAAGTTGTTGAAACGCTTTCTTAATTCCTTTGAAAAATAATCTCTTTCAAACAAATAATTTAAACTGTATAATACATTTAGTTTATGGTATTTTATGTAAACCTATATAAATAATTAAAATATTTCGTTGTGTCAAAAGATATTTTGAATTGTAAGTTATTTTGTACTGAAATAGTTTTAACCTACAAAACTATATTTTATATCATATTGATGAGTATGTCATGATATTACGACACTATTGTAATTCAATACTTATATAGCTAATTGCACAGTGGAAGTTCCAAAATTTGAGAGAATTTTAAGATTATGTTTAAATTATTGTATTTGTTACAAGCGTGAGCCTTTGTGCAAACGTCAGAAAAATTAACATGTACTATGTTGGGTTTGATGTAAAATACAATAAAATACAACTGTTAAGCAATCAGTTTAAAATCTTCTAAAATGTCAGAATTTATCTTTAGGTAAATTGTAAATATTATAGCTTATCAAGAATGATTTTGGTTGATGTAGTTGTGTTCTAAATACAACACATAAAGTAATATTTCATAATTTCGGTTTTTTCAGTTTATATTTAATTTGAGTAATTGGGTCGTTAAAATAGCCGATAAGCTGTTGATATATGAACATTACAATTGAAAACAAAACAAATTTCAAATTACTTCCAAGGCATACTTTGTAACAAAAATGCTAATATTTAATAAACAGAGAAAAGAGAGCGATTTTATCATTTGCTTAATGATTTATTGACTAATACAGGAATTACCCATACTTTGTTTTAAAAATGTCAAATGAAGACATTTATTGAAAAACTATTGTTTAGTTTCCTAAAATGCGATCTTACACCATTGCTAATGCTTACAGTAAACCTAAGTAAACTATGATCTTAATTAAGTACGTAGTTCACAATGGGTAGCTACACCTTATTATCGAATCAGTTCATAATTACTTACCCTAAATTACCCTTGTATGGTATCAATGGAAAGAATTTTTCAAGAGCTTTCTAACAATGTTTCACTTGTGGAGGTTGCTATTTATGATTTTGAATTTGTGGCGGCTGTGAAGCGGGGGATGTATTTGTAGCGCCATTTAGGTTCCATCTCCATAGTACCGAAACGGTTACAATACTTTTTTTTTTAAATATAGCCCACTGAAAGTCTTAAAATAGACACCCTGTATCTATTGCTAGTTTTACCACAATTTTTAATGTGAAATTTGTTTCGTTAATAAAAACAGGAAAATATTTAATTCTTAATGGTTAACGTTTCGGGGATGGATTGTTCCCTTCATCCGATCTTGAAAAACTTTAATGTTACCGCCTATCAATATACAAATTATTTAACATACAAAATTGGTGTATATACAAAATTGTTTAAAAGTCTAGAAATTTCAAAATTGCAACAAGCTTAAATATAATGATGTAAAACTGTTCTAAATTTAATAAATTGTAAAAATTCGTTATAAAAAAACACTAACAAGGCGCGAGTCGGTTATATCATTCAAACAATTACTAGAATTTTTAATAGACAAAGTTTCAAGAAAAATTCATTTTGTATGAAAATTTTGTTTGACTAAAATGTCAATCCAATCAAGGTCACAACTATGTTTAGTGTTAAAAACATGTTTTGAAAGGGCACAACCATGTGGCTTTCATACAAAATCAGACCTATGCTGAATAAGACGTTCTTTAAGCCTCTGTTTAGTTTGTCCGGCATAATTATGCCCACATGTATTACATGTTATTCAATAAACTAAACTACTATATAATAATTTGGGAGTTAATTCTTTAATATTACTAAAAAGATTTTTTAAAGGAGACGTACTAGTAAAATAGATTTTGTAACGAAGGTTTCGAAATAAAAATTTAATGTTTGTAGTTAAATGGGGATATATACGGTAATATAATATATTTTAAATCTTGTTCATGATTAGAATTTTGCGAAAAAATATGTAGGTTTGTGGAATTAAAAAAAAATAATCTATTAAGAAGAAATTTAGGAAAATTATTCCCTAAAAGAATATTTTTTAAAAATAATAAATCTCTTGTAAGTAATCTGAATGTGAGATTTTTGTAATACGATTTTTTAAACAAAGTACTAAATTAATTTTATATTGTTTGAGGCAAAATGAAAAGTAACTTATAAATCTATTGGAATTAGAAGGCTTACGATATCACCGAAGTTTAAGAACTGAGTTTGATTGAATTATGATAGTATCACGAACTAATTTGATTATTATTCCCGATTTCACGTGTAATGCGATTTTATTATGAAATAATATAAAACATTTTAAGGTAGCATCTATTGATGTTTCAGGTAACAGAAATAGTAAATCATCTACATACTGGAAAATAAAACCAAATTTTACTTTAGAAGTTGAAATAACAGAATTAATAATGTGCGTCATAACAACATCAGCTATAACAGGCGATAACGAAGAACCCATTGGTGTGCCAAAAATTTGTTTGTAATATTTACCATAATAGGTAAAGTATATAGAATTAAAAATCCAATTAAGAATTTTGGTAGAAATGGTTTTAGATATTTTCGGGTTAGGTTGAATTAAATTCCAATTCTGATTTATAATGTCAATAAAAAGATCTATAAGAATATTTGTAAGAAAGCTAACTGCATCGAACGAAACTAATTTATTAGTGATATTAACTGTAGCTAAATTAATTTTATTAACAAAATCAAAAGTATCCGAAAGACTAAAAGTATTAAACTGTTTAAAAGATATCTGAAGTATATTAGAAATGTATTTAGCAAGAAATTTTGAATGATTTAAAGGATTATTTAATTTATGTATTTTAACTAAACCATAAATTTTAAGAGGAGCAGAGTTGTGACTGATAAGGTTGTAATAACATTCATTGCTTATAAATTTCTTAGTAAGAAGAGATTTCATAAATTCATTGGTCTTTTTTTCAAAAGAGTAAGTTGGATCTTTACTGAGAATTTTATATATATATTAATATCGCATACAAGAGTTTCCATTTTATGAAAATACTAATTTTTGTATGTTATGATGGTAGTATTGCTTTTATGAGTAGCTAAAACAATAATATAATTATCTCGAAAGTATTTGTTGACTTAAGAAGCAGCTGTCAGTAAATGCATATTTTTATAGTCTTGATGTTTCAAAAACTTTTTAATCAAATCCGAGATTTCACCTCTATAAGCATCTTTATCGAGTCCACCAACCGAATTTAGTATGAATTCAACATCGTTCAATAGTCTATCTAAACGAATATTCTTCAGAGTAATTGGCAACGAAAATATTTTGTATAACTGAAGGAGTAATTTTATCTGTTAGGTTAGAAACAAACTTATATGTATGATTTTATTGGATAATTTGATTTATAATATTAACATCTGTACTAAGAGAATTTCTACTTGCCATTTGTGTTTGAAAAAAGTTGGCTTGATTTGATTGATCCATTCATTGACAGCTGCTTTTAAAGTCAAGAAAGACTTCCAAGATAATAATGATATTATCGTTTTAGTTTCTTATAAAAGCGATACTACCGTCATAACGTATAAAAATAAGTACTTTCAAAAAATCGAAACTCTTTTAAGTGATATTAATATTTACAAAATTCTCAGTTAAGATCCAACTTATTCTTTTGAAAAGGAAACAAATGAATTTATTAAAATTCTTCTTAGATATACTTTTAAACATCTACTTATTTGAAAATCGTATATAATGATCAGCTGAAAATGCACTAGATACGTTTCTTAGATCAGAAAAATGTGGATTCCGGAGTTGTTCTCACTTTCGCAAGCTAGCACCCTGATGAAAAATGATCATAGCCATGTTATCGTCAAGACCCACTACTAATCAGTATAGGGATATAAGTAGCGCAATGTTCCTGTATTTCATGTCCTCCTGAATAATAGTTCAATATTGCTCTTTTGTAATGTTTCTGTCATATGGTATACGAAAAGTCGTCGATCATTCCAGATAACTCATCGATTAGGTGAATATTCTCAAGAGTATCTAACGTTTGTTTTACATTTTCAATGGATTCTCGTCCTTCAACTAAAATTTTATACCAGTATAGCGCTTAAATTATTTAAAGGGTATTTTTTCTTAACGATGTCTTCCCAAAATTTCAGTTGATTTAATGTTTTCATTACAAAGAAATTTTATAACAATACATTGCTCTAGAAAACTACGCACTTTTTGATCAGAAATGACTGAAACAATAAACAAAAGCAAATGCAACCAATATAACCGACCTTTAAATAAATAGTGGGAGGAAAGAGTGTTTAATGTTATTACCGTTGCTTAGAATTGCGACGGAACTAGCCATCATGTAGACCCATATTCGTTCAATATTATTTGGTATTTAATATGAGATACAAGTATAGCTTAATATTAAACATTAATAGAAATGGTCAGCTGGTCTAGCTAGCAGGCGTTCTCAAACGCCAAAAACCAAGAATATAGCAATAGCGTTTCATCAGTATTATTATGTTTTCCTAATTCTAAAGTTGATTTTTTAAATGATGGGTTATAATTTCAATGTCAACCATAAACATTGTAATTCACTTCCGTTTGAAAATTTAAAATTTCTAAATTGATTACTAATATCAATAAATATAATTAGGTAACATTGTAACAATTCTTATTTATATGAGGAAATAAAATCATTTGGTTTATAAAATAGTAGCTCGGTACTGTATTATAAACATACATGACACTTTTAAAGGCGCGGATCCTGAAAATACTTGTATCACAAAAATAATCCTTAACAGTACTACATTTATTAAATAAATCTTCTTTATATTAACATTAAAATTTTTTCGTAATTAACTTTAGCTAAAGTTTAACAGTGTATCGTGAACAAGAAATTCATAATAATATCAAAAAATAGGCTAAATGGTAGAACAATAATCTAGAACTAAGGATTATGCACCCCGTTAAAAAAATTCAAAATTGAACAAACAAAATTAATATTGAATGGATATTAAATCCTATGCAACGCGAAATAAATTTATTTAGATTCTATAAAAACTTATCAGACAGATTACTAAACAGAAATGTATCAAATTGTTACTTCAAGTTACTTTAAGTAACTCAACCAATATAACACAATTGCAATGTGTTAATTTCAAAATTAAAATAAACTTTATTAAATGGTGGAATTAATTTCTTTTATGCTTTCAACAGTGCACTTTCAATGTCATTTCAAAATTGACAAGAAGTCAATATGTGTACTTTGAATATCTTCAAATCACAAAGATCACCAAACTGCCTAGTGGAAAAACTTCAAGGTCACCATTCGATATCCAAAATAGTCGTCTTTTATAAAGACGTATAACTAATTTCCCCAAACAAAAAAGACTACCTTTAGAGCTCTTTGTTGTATAAAAATTAGATTCAGATTTCCATAAATCAGATCACATCACTGAAACTAAAGTAACCCTAACACAAAGGCCTTCTTTTTCCATAATAATGTATTAAACATTATTTAAATTCGCAGTGAAACTATCACTGCTGGACACGTGTTCGCGCCAATCCCAACGAAAAATGATCAACGAAAATATCCCACCTTGAAAGTTGTAAATATGCGCATAAAAAACATCAGGATGGTTAACCGCAAATACACAATAATAATTAGAGCGATCTAATACGCCATCTTTAATAATTAAAGATTTAAAACCATCACTGCAAAATACTTTAATAAATAAATACACCTAAGACATTTCAATAAAGGCCTTATAGAACCGAAATTAATTCTTACTTTAACATCCAATTTAAATGACATGTAATCATTCCTCAATATCTCTGCCATCACACCATATACCTTCCTAGATCGTAAACTGTTATATACACATGCAAAGAAAATAAAAGTTAAAATGTCTTAAGTAAGAACAGAAAATAAAATCTTGCTTAATTAAACAAAATAATTCTGTAATAATCTAAGCATATATTGGTAGGTACAAAGCCTAAACCCTCACAACATTAGATAAAAGTTATTTCAATAGAAAATATATGGAATAAATTGATCACTATCATTTATTATACCAATTTAGTGATTCCTTTTATGTAATTTCCGAAAAGATGAAGGAAGAAGAAACTTACACGATCTTCAATTTGCACATATTACTAAAACTACCAAAAACATTTGTAAATGAACTTCTATTGGTATTTATCACGTTCTAGAATGGTGGTACATAACCTTTGGATCTTCCGTTGCATATTTATAAATCCTATGCCCTGAACACTTTTTAATTGAGATTTTATTTATCACTTTTGGTTTTAACCGTTTTCGCGAAACCAAACAAGAACTGAAATATTAATAATAAATAGAATTAGACATATTTCATTTATAAAAACAACATAATAGCTGCTTAAAATATACTCAGTGGCAGAAATCGCAACACCAAGAAGGGGTCAGAATTTCTAAATTAAATTTGGTAGCAATATTCACCTATGTGGGACGCTGCAAATTTCGCAACCTTCTACCCATTATGTCCTATACAAATTCAATGAGTGAAAGATCTGGAGTTCTTGGAGGCCACGGCAAAAGATTAATCTAGGCCTGCTCAAAGAGGTTAAAGAAAAACCTTGCTAAATGTGGACGTGCATTATCTTGCTGGAATAATGTATCTTTGAGCTATTGTTAGTATGGCAGAAGATGTGTTTCAACCATTTCCGCAATACACCATTGTGATGCCATATTGCCTCTAATGAACACCAAGGGAGACCTTCTGCCATAAGTAATCGCACCCGAAACCATAACACCCACAGTGCCGTGTACGTGTCTCTCAACTGTAAATCGAAGATTCCGCTATTCGGCCCGTCTTCTTCTGATTCTCATACCACCGTCGTGCATTCCTAACCAAATCTATATTTGCCACTAAAGACAACACGATACCATTCAATATTGCAATGGGATCGTTCATTGCACTATTGTAACAATTGCTGACAATGTTCTGCAGTCAAAGGAAGCACAAGTTGCGGACGATAGAATGTTAACCCAAAACTTCGGATTCAGAGATAAACTGTTCTAAAGATTACTAGACGAACTTCTTCACCAAACCATTGGTCAGCAACAGCCCGAATAGGGGAAAATCGTTTTCTAAATGCCAGTTGTCGTAGGCGACGATCTTGATGCCCATTCGTTCTTATTGAAACCTCAGCTCCTATTTTAAGATATTTCTGTCCACCTTCTAACCATGCACGACACACTTGCATTACAGTAGACCGATTTTGATTTACACGGTTAGTAATTTCTCCAATGAAAAACCAGCTTCGCGCAAACCAATAATTTGACCTCTGTAAAATTCCCTTAATTGACAGTAATATCCTCGTTACCGTACTCTAGACGTGACCAAACGAACAAAGCATGTTAACAAAAGAACCACAACCAAAATAGTCTTAATTAACAATGAAAAGAACAACAAATCATACGAAAAGCTTCGACTGGAGAAGTCAGCAAAAAATTATAACAACTGTCAAATGCGACGTTATCAAATTACTTTTTGATCTCAAAAATTAATCAATTATTGCATAATGTCAGCCCAACAGATCAACCACCTGGATTTAGAAATTCCTACTCCTTCTTGGTGTTGCAATTTCTATGCCACTGAGTAGATTAAAGTTTTACAATAATTATATAGAAATTTAATGGTGAATTTTACATTAAGCATTATACAGTATTGTCATTTGTTGACAATTCTTACTTCGTTGGCCTCCAACAGAAATCCACCGGGATTTTGGTGTCTGAGTCACGCGCCGTGAGCAACTCGAACTGCGATACAAAACATGTACATTTAAAAGCAATCCATCAGGTCGTAAATCTGGTATACAGTAAATATATCTACCGTGGATAGCCTTCTTAAGTCAGAGTTATCCTCCTAGAGCCTGTGATTAATATTTAAAATATTAACTCGATAACATCTCGATCACCCTATATCTTCTTACGCCCACTAGAGTTGAAATGTTTCCAGCATCTTCAAAGACATGTTAAAGTAATAGGTCTTCTTATATAGATTGCAAATTATTAAGCTTCGCAAATAAAGAAATTCAGGTCCGTCGCCTACTTCTTCTTGTGCCGAGACAGACGTCCGTGTTAGAAACCCTCAATGCATACCGTTGTAACATGTCAAAGTTAGAAGTAAATTCCCCTAGAGCTTAAAAGTTATGTAATTAACGACATGAAATACCTACAAGCCGTCCTAGTAGTGCCACTATTCAATTTGAATAATTTATCGAGGTTATTAAATTTAGATGTCTAAGAATTCAAACAATTATTTCAAATCTATTCAGATTACCACCGTAAATATTATTAAATTTGCCGTAATTTTACATAAACACTTTAATTATTTCATTCAAAAAATTATCCTTGTTTAACAATTTTATACATGTTTGTAAGTAAATATTGAATTTTGCTGTTTAAAAATTAATGTTTTATTCTTAAAACCCACATAAAAATTGACAGTTAAATCTTCCACAACACACATAGATAAATGGGAATATTGACATATTACAGTATCCTAACCACAACTTCCGCCGGACGTCATTAGAGTCCCATCAATGAAAGAGTAACTGGGCGCTAGACATTGCCAGGTATAAATCTAGAAGGTAAGGTTTAATTAGAACTCATCATTCAAAACCTCAAAACTCCAGTAGCTGCTGCTTAGTCTGCAACTAATCTTTGAGAAACAGCCCGGTCAAACATAGGGAAAACCAATCATAATCCGTAATGGCCGTCTCGTTTTGTCCGAAAAACTTACACATCAAGCAATTCTATGCAGTAGCCATTGAATCTAGTCGCATTTTTAGATAAATTGAAGTACAAGAAGCGATATCAGAACCTCACTGTAAAATTTAAATAACTTTTCTTTCAGACGTGATGTTAAACTTCTTTGTTGTGTTTCAAAAAAATAATGCCGCATTCTATTTCATTTTGAACGACGCAGTTAAAGCTTATCGACAATGATTTTACTATCGGACTTAAACTCTGTCGTAGGCATCAAAGTTAATTTTTAAATAGTTATGCGAAAATTTACAAAAAAGCAATTTGTCACGTTCTCTTTTTAATCAGTGGTATTTTAATGAATTTCAATATCTCAAGTTAAATTAAGAAATTTACATCTTCCATAAATTTGGTTGTAAAATAAAACTATGAATGTAACATTTCAACTAAGTGCGCCCTTGTGTTTTGCGAGCGTTCAGAGAACGTCGCCGCAAATGCGATACGAATTTGAGTGTCAGTATTAGAAGGCCGTTGGTTGAGGACCATCGTCTAAGACTCCGCATTAAATTTCTAATCATGTTACATTGTTTGTTAGTTTATTTTCTTTTGGTTGTATCGTGCCGTGTTACGTTATCACGGACAAAATTGATTCAGTTTGTTTAAATCTCAGTTAATTTCCATCGTTAACTATAGCAACAAGTATCGGTGGGACTTCATAATCATGGTTGTTCTGATTTCATGAAAGTTAGAAGAAAATACTATTTGTCATCATCTGCCGCTTCATTATCGGAAAACTTAATTAACGAAGCAAATTAGTCTTGGCGATATGAATCTGGATAGTTTCGTCAAGGTGCAATAAATTATTGTCCTTTAACAGAAAATGACATCTGGCAAGCCTCCTAGGCTGATGTCGTCGTTGTCGCTCTTTCATACGGAGCCCAGGTTAGTATGTCTTTGTTGGCCGTCATACGTTTCAATCCACAAATGCTGACAAAAGTTTAAACTTCAACTTTTTACGATAACTGAAAAGCATGTTACCAATTGATGTCCTTTACCCTTTGAAAATAACGTAATGCTAAATTATCAACTTTTAGGAATGAAAATATTCATTAGTTCAAATATAATATATTGGGCAGTATAAGAAGCTAACATAGTTTTAGAATTTCACTTTGAATTAATTGTTCAAGTAATGTTTATCGCTGCCTTTTATGCTCATATTGTCGTCGATTAAAAATTAAGTCAAAATTTAAAGTAACTGATTAAAGCAATTTGTGAGTTAAAATAAATTGTTTTGCTCAAGTTTACCTTCGCATAGTTGTATTTTAGATTTGGTTGCACAAATTATAAAAATAGAATTTATAGTAAAATTGTCTAGATTTTTAGTAAGTTATATATACAAGGTGTGACGTTAAAATTTCATGTGCAAACGAAAATTTCAACGACGAATGGTTCAGTTTTGTATTTACAACAAATATTTGAGTATTTTGGTAAAAGTTCAGAATTTATTTAAGATATTTATTTTAAATTGCTTTTTAATATTTCACTTCTTTATGTTTAGCTACAATATACGATTTTTTAAATTTGCATCTTGTAGCACATGTAAAGCTATAATGTTAGAATATCGATAATAAATAACAACTATTTCTTCTTCTCTAACGTATTTGATGTTAGATGTTGTCTGCCTAACGCTATTAGTTTTGTTCACTGTAATTTTGACTATATTTTGTTTTTTAAAATTAATTTTTGCTTGGATATGCCTTAACGGAGACAAGTAGCTTGCATTTTGTTTACGACTATTCTAGAGTATTTTCTTTTTGGCAAAGCCGCCCACGTCCCTCTCCGATTAATGTATACTGCGCTAAGCCGCGGTAAGTTTCGTTTTCTATTGCAACACGAACGACCAAAAGGTTGCTCTAAGATCCTACGTAGCAAATTTTTGCGTACTAGCCTTAAAGCAAAGAATTTACATTACATTTTATGTTAAGAATGGAAGTTTTTAAACGGAAATGTATAAAATGTTATAAAAAAGCTTTCCGGGGCTTTAGAAAATGGTTGCAAACAGGAGACAAAATAGGACTTTAGGACAAGAAAGGATTACGTAATCCAGCCTAATTCTATATGGAGTCTAGAGAACGGTATAGCTAGTGTTAAACAAACCATTGTCTGCAATCGCCTTAAGCTGTAAACTTAAAGTAACTTTAAAAAATAGGAAACTTTGCAACCTATATGTCAGTAAACACAATGAAACAATAAATTTAAGGAAACCTTAAATAATTATTATTTGAGACAAAACGAAAAACAGGGTCAACGATATTATATTGATTAAAATGTTACATTAATAACGTAGCGCAGTATGATAGTATGCAAAATGAAATAAATAAATTGAAATTATAAAATTAAAGTTACGGTACTAGCAAGATATTGCTTATGTTCAAAGTAAATTAATTATATATGCCAACAACAATAAACTGGTAAAGGTTACCTTATTGTTGAAAATTATGGCGAACTTTACGTGAAGGCAAATACATAATTTAGCAAAACTGAGAGTTGAATTATAGAGAGCAATCATACACAGTGTATGTTAAGCTGATAAAAGTACAGGTTCTTAAATTTTAACCTTGCTCATGTCAAAACGTGTAAATTTAAAATCATGCTTTTAATAACAATAAATACTCATTAAAATTGTCAAAATCTCAAAAATCCAGTGTATATTAACTAATCTGTCATAATTAAAATTAACTGATTAACTAAATAAAAACATAATTTATATAAATAAGGCAAATTTTAATACCAGACAAATGAATTCGCAAAGTACAAATTTGAAAGGTTTCTTAATAAATTAGTTGGGTACAGAAAAATTTCTTATCGGAACATTAATATACATAAGTTTGATAACCTTAGGACATCAAAACAGACATGTGTAGTTGCAGCAGGAAGCAATAGCGGCGTATGGGTTCATGCTGAACAGCATCAAGCAGTTCTCAATATGTTGACTAATAAGTTTCAATGGAGATGTTACAAATACGAAATATATAAGACTTATTAGATCTTCAAGTCGATAGCTTAGTATTTCAAGGATAGTAAGCTAAACTGTAATTATAACGAGAGCGTAATTAATAATCGAAATAAAAAGTAAAATAAACACATATTCATCGCTATTGGCGAAGGTTTAATAAGAACACAGAAACTTGAAATCCGCCTAATTTAACTTAATCTAGATACCTCCTCAGAATTGTATAAAATGCAAGAAAGTCTCGCTTCGCCACATAAGAAGCTGCTGCCAACGGCCCAGTGTTCTGCCTATAATTCAAGATAATTAAAATAAAACCTAAGGTATTTGTAAAACAAATGAAAGTTGAAAGGAAATGTGATATTCGTTTACGAGAAACGACTGCGACAAGGTTTAAAACAAATGGATTCGTTGCTGCAAATTCTTGCATTTATAAAGTACTTGGATAAATAAGGAAACACAATACGACAGCTACTAATCAGTATTTATACAAACAAGTGTTTTTCATCAAGCTCGCATTATAAATGGATTTTGGCTCGCCAATAAGATTAAAACACAATAGTAGTAACAAGAGATATTTAATTCGAAAAGAATAAAATCACATAGAAGATTCATTTAATGGTAGTACAAGAAATAATGAAAATAGATTACTTGAAACCTGACAATTGCTAGAAAATTAATAGCTTTTAATGGAATCTCATTACACAAAAATTATTTAATAAACAATGGGTAATTAATTCAAACTTTATTTCTTAAATGTAGAATGCACATAACGTGTTTCTAAGGATAACGAATTGCTTTTAAATTACAAAATCCGACTAATAAACATGAATTTAATATGGTTGAAAGCAAAATAAATTTTAGCTACATTCATTTCATATCAATTCAATATATAATAAATACTGCCACAGTAAAGAAAATGATATTTAAAAAAAAAATAATAATAGGAATATTCTAACATATTTTAAATCGCAAATCAGATGTTTCAAAAAAGGATGTCGCTAGTTTTTGTAACCTTCGGCAGTTCGGTCATTAAATGATTCATTATGTAAACAGTAGTTAACTTTGTTCTATACAAAATATCCTTACAAAGTAAATATAAAATTCGATCAATGGAAGAAATACGGCGATAAGTAAAAATTTTAAGATTACGCAACTAACTTACCAGTTAACTATATAAATAGAGTCAAGCCGCATCATTGTTAAATGCACACAACAATAGGCACTAGGAAACTAAAGGGAATTTATTAAATATGCCAAAGTCCGAGTAAATAAGAGCAATGTAACTTAAGCACCTGAAACAACTATTGCGCCATATTTAAATCGGAAGTAAAACACAATTAGTAGAGTAATCTTGCGCGTAATACTAAACACTAACCTATGTATGTAGAAATAGATGGAAAAAATATCTTTAATGTTTATATTAAATGTAACTTATTTAAAATGAATTAAATTAAATTATTTTGGAGGAAATATACCTTTGCTCAGCTCAGAAAGGCAGTAGAAAAAAGGAAAAAAAAACAAAAGCAAAAAATGTTTGGTTACGTCAAATTTTAGGGCGTAACGGGTTGCCAGAGGAATGCTGTGCAATTAATTAAACTACTAAAAATATTCATCGCGAAAAGAGTCCTAGGTTCACGCCTTTTCTTACGCGCAGATTCTTAATTAAACATGCAAAAAATATAATTCCGAAGGTAATAAATTAATCTCACAATGTAACTCATAACCTTTTATATTTCCAAAACAACTATTATCCCTTAGAAGTCATTATTTCGAATCAATATAGCAGACAATGTAAAATTCGTTGCCAGTGTATTAAGCGCCATCCCAGTAGTTTGTCAGCTATCGTTTTACTATTAGTAGTTTATCCATTTATAGGTCCACAACTGCCTCATATAGCGAAACATTATAAATCTCGTTACCGCAATGTTGTGCTTAAAATAGTTTCTCGTTTACTTAGAATAATAAGGGCAAATAATATGCTTGTACATGTAGTATGTAATTAAATATACCGTTTAATAAATACTAATTAGATTTAAATTCTGTAGGCTTTAAGATTAAGCCAGTTACTGTATAAGGCCGTTGGTGCGTCTAAAATTCCTGTAACATCTTTTAATTCGGAAACACCCTATATATGTATATATATATATATATATATGTGATTTCGTTTTTCCGAGATTCCTTCCACGTGTTTTTTTTGTCCTTAAAAGGACAGTTTTTAATGTGGCGACGTTTCG
>JAHWXV010029985.1:0-11284 GCA_024586415.1 Phrixothrix hirtus
GAAAATTTGCAAAAAATTCTGACATACATAAAAACGACACGCGTAGAAAATGTAATTTCACAGTAGCTAAACATCTACACGAATTTTACAAAAAGTAGCCATATTATGCTGGTTGTCACTATTATAATATGTTTCCTGATAATTATAAAGGTTTGCCAACTACATCTGCCTTTAAACGGAAATTAAAAACTTTACTTATTAATAAATGTATTTATAAACTTAGCGAATTCAATTAATTACTGCAGTACTCTTATATTTTATGTTGTGGTATATTTTGCACAGTATGTGTGTGTCTATTTAATTATGTGTATATATGTATTATTTTATTTCTATTTTTTTTCTGTTATAATATTTCCCTTTTGTATTTTATGTACGTTTTTTGTTAATTGATTTATTCCACATTAAGCAGATCATGTCAATATTTTCTGTTGAAAATTAATGACAATAAATATATTATTATTATTATTATTATTATTGTCAATATGTCATGAGTAGAGACATTCGTTGCATATAAGTATAGGGGCAGAGGTTAAAAGCTTCTTCAAGTCGATAAAACGTTGTTGAGTTTCTTCCGTTCAATCTATGAATTGACCATTACCCTATTTTTTAATAGCGAAGTGATTTATGCAGTAAGAATTGACTAATATTTTATAAATCGATAATAAAAAGGATTTAGGCCCAGTAAATGATAACCTCGAGTGGTAATCTTGGGCAACTGTGGCTTTAAAATACGATCTACTAGATCAGCATTAGATGGTAATCCATGTTGATCAATCTGGGTTGCAACAAATTTTAAAGATCAACCAAAATGCCATTTATCGGCACTAGCTGCAATATTAACATATTTCAGTTTCTCGTTAAGTTGTTGAAGAATTTCTACATCTTTGTGAAAATATGAAGTAACGATAATTATATCAGTCAAAGTTGTCTACACGTTTCCTGCCAAAGTATCAACAATTAACCAATCTATGAGCTGATACATAGATACTGGACAATTTGTAGCCCCAAAAGGCATTAAAATAAATTCAAAAGACCTCTACTAGGAACTAAAAATGCAGTTTATAAGGAAATGTTTCAAAAATTTTTCTTTAGCTACACTACTATAAAAGAATCGTTCTTTCACGGAATTAAATGGAAATATTTTGTGCAGATGTTATTGAAGCTTAATTAATAGTCCTAAATTAAACTACAGCAAAGCTTAAAATTACAACTATTAAAACTTTTGATTCGTCGATTGCCTTCAAATCAATCATATGTAGATGGTTGATTACAGCTGCCCATAAACACTTGACGAACATTTGTATATCAGCTGTAACACTAAATGTTGTTGTTTCATTTGTAGACAATTTCGAGTGTGTCGTTTTCAATGGGCGGAAAACTGTATTGAGAAAATAACCCGTAGTTGGCTGCACTGATTAACCAAAAACGGGACGAGCTTTGCTGTCAGACATTTTTAATGTAATTCTTCATAAAGTAGCACAAAATAAATACAAAAGTAGAAATGTTTCATGATGGAAGTCATGTGATTTAATTGTTAATACCTTATCATGGAATGAATATGCTGTTGTTTCAGACTAGATTGTGCTTGAAATTTGCGTTATAGATCATAGGAATGTTTAATAGCTGTCACGAGGATCGTCTAATAAAGATGAACCATTTTAAAAGTTATTCGTACATCACATCGACTAGTATTGATATATTTCTACCAAACGTTTTGATCAAGCAATATTTCCAGAAGGCAAACTATGTACTTTGGTATTCTTTAAAAACCTTGTCAAGCGTATCCTTAACCGTTAAGACTTACAGTACGACTGCTATCCTGAAGGAAGTGATTCAATGATCTAGAAACAGCACAACCAAAATTAGTGTTACAAAGGTACCGTAGCACATTTCCCAGTTTAAATTCTAGATTGTGAAAAATTTTTTAAATGTGGCGTGCTTCTAATGGAACGCCGATCTCTTGAAGATTTTTAAACCTTAGATGCACTGCTTTTTCAAAATGCGGCAATTTTTATTCTAATGGCCGAGTGAAATAATAATAGCAGTGCTTCCAAAAAATGATGGTAGCAGTGAAAATCTCTCAATGTGAATTTAAAAGAATGTTACGAAAATGTTTCCTCTCTATATTAATGAAAGGGTTAAATGCTAATTCATTTAATTTTGTCATACTTTTTTGCTTAGATTTGTGCGTACACAAATTTATATGTTTTAAGAATTCGTGCAGTAATTTTTAATAAGTGAGGATTAAATGTATACATTCCTTAATTTTATTTAAATACTTGTATAGGAAGTATTAAGAGAATTGTATGACTTCTTTTACCTAATAGTTCACTATATCGAAGTTTCTAACAATAGTGCTGTTTATGTATCGACTCATCAGGTTAGAAGGGTTTTCTTCGTCTTAATTTTTTAACGTTAAATTAGTACGTAGTAAGAAGTTTTTGTATTCTATAGCACGGAGAATAAATGTTATATTTTTTAAATTTATTTTATTACTGAAATTTTAATAAAATATGAGTAAAAATTTAAATTAGAATACCGTCTTTTACTATATACGTGGACATGATGGTTTTAGTAGGAAGTTTCCTGTTTCTTATATATACCAAATTAAATTTTACGTTTACAAAAATTAGTTTTTTAGGTAAGCTGAACAACTAAATCTAAAAGAGGTAAGAGAAAGTTACGTGCCGCCTCGAGGCCTAATTTTGTTTTAATCAATCTACACTTTATACATTTATTAATTAGTTTAGAACCCTTTACTATCAATAAGATATTGGTTAATAAATATATCATGTTATAATTAATAAATTACAAAAGACATAATGCATTGCTTTAAACTTAAAAAATGGCTAGACACAAAGTTATTTTGTGCATATCCGAGTAAATCCAAGTAATAATGTTTTATTTGATATTAAATGGCTGCGAGAAATAATTAGTTTAAAACTGCAACTCGTAAACCCAAAATAATATAGGTTTATGTATCTTCCACACGTAATGAAATAAATATGTATCATTATGCGTGATGAATTATCACGTACAAACATACGTGTATACCAATTCAGAAAGCGTTGACATTTGTTAGTGCCAGGAATTTTATTTTAATTTTATGAAAATATATTTCAAGACTCTTCTAGATAAATAAACTTAAAAGTTTATTTATCTACGGAAACTTAAGGAAATATCTTTGGTAGAATAAAGATATACTTGATTTAAACATTTGCATTACGGTTGGTTATTGCAAGGTATGTTGCTAATAAAAGAAAGGGAATCACAGAATTAGAAATAATAAACGTTGCCCTTCACATTTATTTCATAATAAAAAGGTATATTTATTCTTACTTTTTAATTTCTATAATATACTAAGAGAAAGATCTTAACGTTAGCATTTGGCTAGGTAACATTTCCAGAATATTTATTCGTAAGTGTATAGATTCATGCTCAATTCGCTTTCAGATGTATTCCTTGAGTTACCTATTTGCTTTGTATATTTTCCAAGAAAGAGATTTCGTTTATTCTAATAGTAAACTTCTGGGAGGAACGTAGAATGCTGGCAACAAAAACCTTTATCTTTATTATTTATGTTTAGTAATGCCAAGAATTGCTTGTATAAGAAGAATTCCTTAACATAACGCTTCAGAAGTAAATAAATGACTGACTCTATTTAAATTAAATTACAAAATTATGATGTTTTACAAATATACAGTGTTTGTAAAGAAACTATCATTTTCAATAACTTCCTTACATTAAATATAACACGCTCATACCATTACAGGGATAAAAATATAGTATTTACTATGATATATGTATGAAACAATTTTAGATACCGTTATATGCCTTAAACGTGTCAATTTTAGGAAATGTATGCTGTTGCACATTTTTGATCTGTCATTGCAGCGTTAATAAAAAGAAGTCCTTATATCGGCCGTACGTATGTGAAAAACTACTTTTCAGAAACTGATATTTTAAATAGAAGGTTTAAATAATTAGTATGACTAAATTCTTAACAAAACCGGCTATAGAACTTGTTACTAATTTAACCACCAGTGTTCTTATTATTGTGTTATATTTTGTTATTACCGAACAAATCTATAAATTAGCTGATAAACGTTACGTGGGGTCGTATACAAGCGAAATTTGAGAAATCACAGCCAAAACCTAAACAAAATATCGATTGAGTGAGTTGGCGGCATTACTATTTGTGCAATCATAATTATTTTTATTGACGGTACGACACTTTATTTAAAAAAAATCTGGTGCGCGACAACACGCCACTTCCTCTTACGTATATAGATATGCAAATATGCAAATGTCCACAATAATTGCTTAGTTGCATAACTGCAGAGATTTTCTCTGATAATTCTTTTCAACGCATGTTTTCAGAAAAATCGAAAATACTTAAAAATCGCAAGAACAAAATGACACTTCCGGTCCCTCAACTTTAACTAAGTTCTTGATGTATTATCTACGGAAGTTAGAAAACTCAAATATAATTTTTTCATTTTTCTAGTGTTTAGTTTTTGAGATATGTTGTTCACAACTAATACTTCAAGTACTTCCGGTTACAGACACATGCACACATGCAGGCACACACGCACACACGCACGCACGCACGCACTTAGCTACACGCGCAGGTACGCACCCATCCAGGTATGCACATAGGCACGCACGCACTCAACCATGCACACTCGCACGCATATGTACAGAAATGAATTTCCAAAACAATGCTTTGCAACGTTACCTCGTTGCATGTATATTTGTATATACATTAGTAATTGATTTGCTTTTAGTTTATTTAAATTAACAATAACATTTCATCATATATTCATTTATATTTCGTTGTAGTATTTTTCAGAAAACTGGCAAAATTCATTTTCAAGAATAACAGTGACAAAGTTGAGTATTTATCAAGGTGTGTGACTAATACGCATGTCAATATTTTGTAGAGATTTGTGAACGATTTCATGGCTTTGTCTTTTCCGGGGCCTTTGCAATAAACATGTTGTACTAATATTTTGTTTAAAATATGGTCTAATAAAATAATTTAAAATAAAAATATTGTGTAAAAATGAAATTTCTTATGTAATATACAGTCGTTTTCATTAAAATGAAAATAATTATATAGATTTAAAAAGATTCTTTAAGATTAACTAATAATACAATATGATTGCAAACGTTTGAAATTCAGCAATTTTTCTTTGGAAATTATAGCTTAGTTAATTTTTTTTTGTTCTTTTAGTTCTATTTCAATCAGGAAGAATTGCTTTATTTCAAGGAAGCAAATACAAGCTCCATTTAAAAATTGATAAAAGTTTAAATCAACGTCGGTTATCATGTACGTGGTGAAATGTTTAAGCCAGCTATTATCTTGTTACATCGTGTAAAGGTGAAGTACCTATAATCAAAAAGGGTATATTATTTTACTTCTTAAGCATGGTATAACATAATTCAATTTGTAGCCACAAAAATAAGGAAGAACATTCGGACTTGTTCTTTAAAATATTAAGGTTAGAGCAATTTACATTAATAGTAAATTTAATTTTTTAAAAGGAATACTAATTTGTATTACCAAATCTAAATTACATTCGTTCTTAGTGACCAACTAATTAAATACATTTATTTTATCATTTTTGGTATTAGCATTTTGTAACTTCAAAAATAAGTCCGAACTTTATTGATAATAGAGTTCCTTGTATATTTTACTAAACCTAATTTTCAATTTCTTAAAGAACATATTACTTTTGTATGTGTATTTTATAGCAGTCTGCATATGCCCTTACTTATTCGAACTGCGAAGTGTGAACCAAATTCCAACGTGCAGTCCAAATGGTTAAGAGATAGTAAAGTTACAAGCAAATCAATAATCGAAATTCTGACTAAGTATTTATTTGCAATATTTATCTTATTTCATATAAAATGTTGTTACTAATTGGTTTCTTTAAATGATTTTATTACTAATTAAATTGTGACTACAACCTGTTTGTTTTCTTTCTAGTGTGCATATTTATTATCCCCAGAAACAAATAGTATCCAATGCTCACTATTTCACTGCATAATTCTTTTCTATCTGACGGAATCCATCGTCTGGCGCCCTTAAACTACAGATCTAATGCACCCTCCTGTAGCGTCTCAAAGCTAGCTAACGTAACTAATATCCCGTTACAATAATGGGGTAGTAGACTACAGCTTTTTGTATCCAGGGGAGCCGAAAACGTATGTTTCTACTAAAATTTCGTTATAGAGAATTTTGGACGAAAACAATACTTCACCTTTTATCTGTATTTTATATAGGGTAAGTTAAAGTAATAAGGTTGGCAGTTTAATTTGTTATTCATTGCAAACTTGAAATGTACTCGTTTCTGCAGCTACTTATCCATTTATTTTTCATAATAGAATATACATGGTTTTCTGGTAAGTAACAATTTAATTTGGAAAATTAGAAGCAGTACTTATAAAACTATATAATCTGTGGAAAAAGTTCTAATTACTTTCCCGAAGAGTTCAGCAAAATCAGAAAATCAGTTATATCTTACTGTAAAGGTTTAAGCTTAACTTAAACATTTAAGTAACTTAACGTTGCTTGCCTTCGCAATAACTATAAGTAATGGATATTTTTGTATCTGATAATATTTTTATGACAACTATAACTATGCTACTTTAATTTAAGATCCATGAATGAATAATATAGGTGAAGCGTGACGAAAATTTTTAGATTACTAAACAGGTTGTACGTCCACTGATAGAGAATAACAGTTCAAAAATCTCTCCAGAAAGGGAAAAATTGAGGAACATTAGAATCTTGTTCAAAACGTTTATCGTTAAAGTTTATTTTCGAATTCAAATTAAAGTGGATTACTGCTAAGACGAAAATAACTTTATTCGAAGAAAAGCAGCTTATTGGTTTGTTACGCATTTATTTTTAAATTGAAAGTAATGACCAACATGAGTTTGTGGTTGACCTTTGCAAGGTTTTCGCAGACTAGTGATAGAACGAAACTTAGAAAAACAGAAAATACACGTTATGGACAATCTACAAGTGAATTAATATTTGTCACTGAAATGAAACCAAGAGCTGCAGGGCATTCAATAGTTGCTAAGCAATCAGGTGAAGCTATAGACCTTATACACGTGATGAAGCCTTAGTAGGTACTTGTTGTTGCAGGAAAACTTACTAAATTACAATATAATTTATTAAAACATAGTGTTTCATATCACAATTGTAACTTGCATTACCAAGCAGTAACTGCTACAAAAATTTTTTAATTCTGAATGTACATCAATTAGTGCGTCGTCTGTTGAAACGGCCTTCCAAAATATATGAAACCATACGTCTAAAAGATTTTAGACTGCTTAAAAGTAATACTTTCTCCACTATTTCAACATCAATGTATCACTCTTTGTATGGTCACAAACTGGGGCCGTGATATAACTGTAAGATAATTGGAATATGAACAACTATTTCAAGATAATAGTTCCTGATGTTAGTATTTTTTGGTATGTATTGCACATTTACAGTTTGGGACCGATAACTTAGAAAACTATAGCTTCAAAGATTCCCATGGCATCTTCTTCCGAAAATTGTTGGCCAATGAAGCTTCTTTTTGCTAAGAAGACTGTTGAAGTCACGAACAACGAAGTGAAGTATATCAATAATCAAATAAAGTTACTTATTCCTATTGAAATAGAATTAAATGATAACTTGGTTTTATTGAAACATAACTTAATAATCAGCATGATTGTTGAGAAAACTGTTATTGCCATTGCAGATGCAACTTTAAATCAGAGATTTTGTATATGTGGTTTAACATCCAAATATTTCATTAACATAATATTGTATCTATAGAAACAAGCGAATAACAAGGAATATTTCAGTAATAGCATATCTCCAATTCACGCATGAGTTCGATTGCTTGAATGCTGCCTCCACATAAATTACAAATTAGATATCTGTAAATGGCAGGCTAGGAAAGAACTAGAAAGATAATTAGTGAAAATAAAACAAAACGACGCAAGAAGATTTTCGGAAAAGGTTGGGTCCAATTGTGAATATCAGAAAGAAGGCTATGGTAGTATAAGTGATGGAAATACTACCAGAAATCTCTTTCATAACTACGCAATGTCTGATGAAATAACAGGGATAAATGCTAATTGGATTTATCGTCTTCTTCATTTTCCATAAATTCTGGAAAGTTCAGAATTTCAGTTTAAAGACAGCTGTATAATTTGTTAAATAGTATCTATAGTTTCCGATGCTTACAACGGTGCACCTTTTCATAGATCTGAAATTCTGTAAAATTTTACAAGTCCTTTAATATTACGGCCAGAACAAGTTCAGGAGTCCAGGAAAAGAGATATAAAGGCCTATAGAGACAGTCATTATCGAGAATTCTCACGACTACAGAATAACAAGCTGTTAATAATCTTCAATCTTCTTGATCTTGTGATCCCTTTCTCACAGCTCTTTACCAAATCTTAAACTTCAACATACAATGTCCAAAACAATTAAAAGAGTTGTTCGAAGTACTGTTACACACCATATAAAAACAAACTATGTTTATAAATGTAATTTAGCTTTCACTTTCTTTTTATTACAAGGAAAAATATTATGAATAAGTATATTTTTGATATTTCTTAAACTAATTCTATTAATTTACATTTACATACAATATTAGTTTATAATATTTTGATATTTCCTAAACTAAATCTATTAATTTACATACCTATTCGGTTTTGGCAACGATTTTTAGGAATTCCTCCAATGTCCATCGGGGGAGTAGGTGGCAGACGGTGCAGATATCGGTGGTGTTGCGCTATAAGTCCATCAAACAATAATTATTTATATTTTGAAAGGGAAAGCACGTTTTCAGTGTTAATTTCATTATAATTTTGTAGCGTTATTATTACGAAACAACGAAAGTAAGAATCTTTAGCTTCATAAAACCTTTTCATTTCTACTTTTATTACTCTATTCAAATTTAAAATTGCTATATTTTAACTTATGAATTTTAAAATTATACTCTTTCACCAATGGCTATAAAGTGATAAATTATTTTGACATTGTCAATCGTTTTTGTAACTCATTCCTCAATAGTCAAAATAGCAAAATAACTTATGCAGCTTGCATGTCTCATTGGACTGCAAAAAGTTCTATATCAGCTTTAACGTACTCTCAATACGCAACTAAGACGCAAATTGTGAAAATAATTTGGGACTAACAGTAAGTTTTCAGTGGTTTTATAAAATCTTTACCTACAATTAACTTTAATAAGCCAGCGTGGTCCAATCTTTTATTTTGACCTTGGCTATTTCAAGATCTCTTCATAGCCGTTATAATTTCCAGAGTTTAGCTTCAGAAAGTTGGTTCAATGACTTTTAGCGTTTCTTCATCCTCCAATAGTAGACACTGTTTTTGAATAGCCTTTAAAATTGAAGTCATACTGAAGGTGGATTTTAAACATGTCTGGATTTCTGAATAAAACCAATTAAAATACTGTAACATATATCTTTGACTTTCAGCTTGCGACAGGGGACCATTTTTTTGTTGCCACGAACCTTTTTCTCTCAGATTATTTCAAAGCCCAATCAATAACCTTTTCGACCACATGACTTTGTTCATTGCAAATGAAAAATTGAAACATTCCTAATTTTGCTATTCCTTTATCAATCTTTTGGCGTAAAAATCATGTGTGTATAATTCACTTCTTTTAATACTCATTCAGAGAAAGAAATGATAGAAGAATATGAAATTTAGAAAGCTATGAGGTATCTTCGATATTAACATTTCCTTGAGAATCGCAGATTTCTTCAATCGCTGCCATAACTTCATTACAATTTTATGCTATTACATATTCTGCGCCTTAATGAATAGTCCAACGTGTCTGTCACAGTTTTGTAAATCATTCTCCATCTGTTGTTGAGTACCATTTCGGATCGACCAGTGGATGTATCTAAAAATGGTCAATAACTGTAACCCTATGTATTCTCTGTAAAAATTGTTGGTCGCATAAATTAATAGAATAATCCGTATCTCAAAAGCTAGGCCTTCTATTTGTTTGACTTGATAATTGCTTGAATGGCGACATATATGCCACTCATAGTAGCTGTGCTATGACAGTCTTATGAGAGACACATCATAATATTTAAACGGTCGCTTTGTAACTTTTAAGAATTTTATAACTGAGATCAATAGCATTTTCCCTTTAAATAGGAAATTTCATACCTACTTCTTCAAATCAGTATTCTGTTTTCAGCTTCCATGCAACAAATTGCCTGAGTCATTTTACCTGCATGTATAATATTAGTTGTACTATTAAACATAGTTCAGAAATATGCAGTGGACTGGAATATTTTCAGTACGCGTAAATTTTACGTGGTTTGATGGAACACTTATAAATACACTTTGTGTCTTGGACGGTAGATAGAATATTTTTGTGTGAGATGGATTATTTTCAAATCTCTAGAGCTGCTCTTCATTTAATGAACTTTTTACCTTCCTAATGGTGACGCAATGCCAAAATTTTTTATAGCTAAAGATAAAATTATGTATAATAACTTGGTTTTACTGTCTATTGTTCTTTTTGCCGTGTTAATCTTATTTTCAGAATTTTCAATTTTTCAAGGATCTCGAAGTATTCTAAAGTTTTGTGATCAACCACTTTAGATTTTAGTATGTTTCCATTATTTATGAGATAAATTACAGATTTAGATATTGTATTCATACTAAACAATGGTAAAAAAAGGATACAAGTGATCGGTGGTCATCTATAACCGCAGAACTAAAAGGCGTCGCATATCTCCTTTAATTTTTGTTCCTTACCTTGCTACAATACCGAAATGTCCATTTTTATTTTAGAAATAATTACTGTCTAATTTAATGACCTTAATACTAAGATTATCTGAAACCTGTATTTTTCGGTGCGAGATATCACCCATAAATATTTGAAAAAATTATTAAAAATAGAATAACTGACTACCTAAAAAAATTTAATATTATATCCGCAAAACAATTTGGGTTCCAGGAGAACAAACGTAGTCAAGATGCAATAGCATATTTAACTGGTTTAATAAATAGTGCTTTAGATAATAGCCAACCGTCTCTATGTGTGATTTTAGATCTTGCTAAAGCCTTTGATAGTGTAAGTCATTGTCAATTATTGAGTACTTTAGAAGATATTGGTTTTAGAGGCATTGCGTTAGATTTAATAAAAAGTTATTTAACAAATTGAAAACAGATCGTTCAGATACATGAAATACAAAGTAATAAAACTACTATAGAATATGGCGTGCC
>JAHWXV010030005.1:0-11310 GCA_024586415.1 Phrixothrix hirtus
TCCTGAGTTCGAGCCTCAGATGATGCAAAAAATTTTTAATATGTATAAAACATACTTGTCTTAATATTTACTTTATATATATATATATATATATATATATTTACATATAAATTTATATAGCAGCGTCAAAATCTAGAAAGTTAACCTCCGACTATTATAAAACATGGAGTTAAGGCTTTACTATTATTATCCAGAAAAATTACAATAAGTTGTACGTCTAATAAATATATTTTTGATTACCTGATTTGGCAGTGTAAGCAATTAAAATAAATTACTGTATTGCGCTGTAAAATTACGAAATTATTAAGCTTTACAATTGTAGGTAGCCAAACTGTTTCCAGACTTTATTATTGATACTACGCCTGAGGGATAAACCCCTTATATTCCGGCAATGAATTTACTGTACCGCTAAAATCTTACCTGGAAGTAATCTGTTTATACTTCCTTTTCAATATTTACTTTTTAAAATTGTAAATCACACAAAAAATTTTATTTACACATATAATTATATACATTTATTAAATTTCAATTTTAAAACAAATATATAAAAAAGCTATTAAAATCCTTACAATTACGAAATGGAAAATAAATTTACTACAGATACATTTATGTAATAGTTATTTAGGACGCAAGTATGGTAAAGTATAGGATTACGATACGCGACTGGAAAATTGTCCAACGAGGCCGAAAGGCTGAGTATCGTCAAGTAATGTAATATACGTTTACGATACGAATATTGTACAACGTTTTATCTATTATAATAAAAGTAATTAAGCTAAAGTCTATAATTTTTAAAGTGAAATTTAATGCATGAAATCATATGAACGAAGTTGCTATAGAAACTGTTTATTTCAGTATCGTAATGAGCCATTTTACCGCACTAGTGTTGTAATAAGTTCCTTTACCGCACTAGTGCGGTAAAATAGCTCATTACGATGCTGAAATGAACGTCGTAGACTAACATATTACGATATGATAATAGATAAACAAATATAATGACCTGTTAGGATAGATCCTTTTAATTTTTATTTTGCCCAAAAATAAACTGTTGCATGACTCTTGCTAAAGAGATCTAAACTGCAGGTATAAAAATTAAGTTAAATTTAAATTTTAGAATATATTTACGTTAAATCAAATGATGTTAAAATTCGTTAAAACTTTGTTTAAAAAATTATTGGATGTTAAAACCTCAACCTTTCATTATTTATGCAGTAAGATTTGATTTTTATATTATCATTCGATTGGTCGATAATATCTTCTTTCAGTTTATTTCCTTAAAAACAGGATTTGATTTATGATTTGATTACCATACCACTTAATGCTCTGGATAGTAATTCTTCAAGTTTTACTTCTTGTGAGATGCGCGATTTTCACGAAACTCCCTTTTTATAATATTAAATTGAATTTTATAAATTTCTTGATGGTGCTTCCGTAACACTTTAGTTTTGCTGCCGGTCATCAATCAGAGGTATTATGTTTTACAAATACTTGGATAAATTTGCGAGCAAAGTATTTTTCGAAATTGACATATTTACCATCAAAATGATCTACTTGCGAAGCTGTCACTGGTTGCTTAGTTTATCACCGCGTGTTCGATGTAGAATGATTTTTCTTGTAAAGTTCTGCTTTTACAACTTTTTAAATGCCCTTTCTGCGGTTGTATTGACCAATCAAAGGATCTAAAATTTCAAACTTCTGATTGCGTGCAATGTCGGAAAACCGTTGGATTTCCGTTAGATATTTGCACCTGTTTCGCTACCTTTTCTAAGTTTTACTGCTTAAGTTAGTAAAATATATGACACCATAATTTCGGAAGTTTCCTTGTTTTATGGGTTTACTCCTGCCAAACCTTTTCTATCTAAACCCACGTTTTTTTATAAGAGAGCACAACTTGAACTTTGCTACATATTTATTTTATAGTCTGTGAGCTTGCTTTTTAACATCGAAATACTGTTAGGTAATTTCTACTTAAAGTAACATTTTAGAAATGTGAAATGGGTGATAGCTTATTTCAATTTTCTAACGCGAGAACTGAATAATTCTTTTTTAAATGTTAATTACAAGAGTCTAACAATGCTATGTTAAAAATTATTCCTAAAGGAATCACAAAGCATATACAACCACTAAATTCAAATTGGGTAAAATCGTGTACGTCACTTTTTGGAGTTAGTAATGTTATATCACAGAAATAGCGTAATCAAATTACACTGATTAACGCACAGACAACTATCATCACCAAGATTTCAAAATCTTGTGGTTATATTTTGGAACGCCCCCCAGAATTTCAAAAACATTATTGTAGTACGTGTTTATTTTTGTATTGTAAATTTCATTTAGTTAGTGTTCAGGTACTTATTACTATAGTGGGACGTAAAGTTTGGTATCTACAGAAAATCAAATTTTAGGGGATGCATTAGATATGATATTTTGTATAAATTTGTTTTAGAAATTGTTAATTACATAGGCAAATTTAATAATTTAATTTCTACAATGAAAATCACAAATTGAAACAAATTTTAAATTTTTAATTATTTAAAGGAGTAGGTTTTTAAAAATTCCTAAACTTTAGTTTTCTTAAAGGTATTTAGTTGGGAAATTACACATTAAATGTTTTGTATACGTGGTGAAGTATAAGTGAAAACATAGAGAATGAAGGTAGTTTTACTGAATTTAAATTATTTATGTAAAATCCTTAAGAAAAGAAGACTTTTGTACATTTACAGATTTTTTGTAAAAGAATCACAACAAAAATTTACTAAACTTTTGACGGTGAGGGAGAATTAGGGTCGATAAGAAAAATACATGTCTCGTGCTTTTATCCATTACTTTCGTGTATCAAATTTCAACGAAATATGCGAGATACATCTGGGACGGTTTCTTCTCAGTGAGTTTTGTAACGAGATAATAGCTGGTTTAAAACTTTTCACCACGTGCTATTTAAACCTGTAGCAATCTTTAAATGCAGATTGTAATTGATTCCTTGAAATAAGGCAATTCTTTCTTATTGAAGTCAAACTAAAAGAATAAAGAAAAATTAACTAAGTTATAATTATCAAAGAAAAATGGTCGAATTTCGAATGTTTGCAAACATATTGTATTATTAATTAATCTTAAGAAATATTTATAAATCCATTTAATTATTTTCATTTTAATGAAAACGATTATAAAGGGTGTCTCAGCAAGAACTTGAATTTCAAAGCGCGCGCCATTTTCGACAGTCAATTGTTGACTCAGCCATATTTGGTATTTCTTTTATTAAAAACATTGAAATTTACGAAAATGGTGCGTTACAGCTTGGAAGAACGTTTGTTAATTGTAAAAACCCATTACAAAAATGGGAGAAATTTAACTGTGATGATTCGCAAGTTACGTGATCATTTCGGTGTGCATAATCGACCGTCGCGGCCTGCTATTGAAAATTTAATCAAAAAATTTGGGCGTACGTTTTTGTTGAAAGATGAAAGACACCTTACCCGTCATCGGCCTAAAAGATCGGCAGAAAATATCGAAGCTGTGAGGGACAGTGTGGCAACACGATCAAACATCTCCATCCGACATCATTGCCAGGAAATAAACATTCATCGCAGCACTCTTCAACGAATTTTTAGAAAAGATCTACACCTTCATGCTTACAAGATCCAGCTGACTCAACAGCTGCAGACTAACGATCATAGACAGCGCAGAAACTTTTCCAACTGAATCTTGGAACACCTGTAAACTGACGATGAATTCCACAACAAAAGCATCTTTAATGACGAGGCTCATTTCCACCTAAACGACTTCGTCAATAAGCAGAATGCTCGGATCTGGGGAGAGGGAAATTCACATGCCTTTCAAGAACTTCCGTATCATCCTCAAAAAGTGATAGTTTGGCGTGCCATGTGGGCAGGAGGGATAATCTTACCCTACTTTTTTGAAAATGGCGAAGGTGCCGCCTTTACTGTCGACGGCTATCGTTACCGAGCCATATTGAGAAACCTTTTTTGACAATAATTAGACGGAATGGACTTAAATGAGATGTGGTTTCAACAGAATTGCGCCACCTGTCACAACGCACGTGAAACAATGACTTTGTAAACTAAGTTTCCAGGTCGTGTGATTTCTCGTTTTGGAAACCATAACTAACCGCCAAGAAGTTGCGGTTTAACTTGTTTGGATTATTTTCTCTGGGGTTTTTTGAAAAGTCAGATCTACGGAACCTTCCAAAGATAACTGAAGAACTCCAAGTAGAAATTTCACGTCAAATTCGCCCTTACTACAAAATGTACAGCAAAATTTCGTCCAAAGAGTGCATGCCTGCCAACAGAGAAACGGCAATTTAACTGATATTTTGTTTCTTGTGTAAATGTCATTACTACCTCCGCACATATGAAGAAAAAAATGTAAATAAAACATTAAATTAAAATATTTTTTGCCTTTTTAAAATTCAAGTTCTTGCTGAGACACCCTTTATATTACACTATTCAATTTCATTTTTACACAATATTTTTATTTTAAATTTGTATTATTAAACCTTACTTTAAACAAACTATTAATACAATATGTTTATTGCAAAGGCCCGGAAAAGGATAAAGCATCAAAGTCGTTCACAAATCTCTACAAAATACTGACATGCGTATTAGCCAAGGACGTTCGTAAATTCACAACGTTGTCACTGTTATTATTGAAAATGAATGTTGCCACTTTCGTGCAAAATACTACAACCAAATATAAATGAATATATGATGAAATTTTATTGTTAATTTAAATAAACTGAAAGCAATTAAATTACTAATGTATATACAAATATATATGTAATTATGTAACGTTACATTTTGTCAAAATAAAATGAGTTATCCATATTACATTATTATTTTGGCCTTTTTGCATGTTTACATAGGGAAGTCTGTTTTAGGTCAACTTTGGTATATAATACATGAACTAAACAATATCTACTTAACGTTTGACTCAAATACATTATATACAAAAAGGTCTTATTTTCTTAGCTTAACGCAATGCGTCTACATAAACATAAGTTAAATAAATCTAGCAGTTGGAAAATTGTTATAGAAATTATGTTTGAAACTGTAATATGAATAAATGGAAATTAATATGTGAGAAATCTTGGACATTAAAATTGTAGTTTTCGAAATATACACAAATAAGGCAAGACTAATATAAATAATAAGTAAATACTCTCGAATAGAGCGATGATAAAGTTATCAGACGAAATAATTGGCATTTACATAAAATCTAGCAGTAAAGTTGTAAAATCATATTGATAAAACTGCTTCTTATAGATATAAGATTCAATGTCTACTCAAATCTCCTACTCATCAATTATGGATGTATCGATATATTTTATTGGCAATTATAGATAGTTCATCGTCTTTTCTGCTTCAATCACAAACTTGATTGTTGATTTGCACATTTAGATCTTCACATTTAATTAAGCATTTAATTGAATTACTTAGCTTATAACTTTCCGTTGCATGTATTAGGTTTCAATTACTCTTACGGTTGTTAATTTTACGTAAACGTTGAGATAAATTTGTTATTCTCGTTTAAATTTCATTTGAAAATTATTTTAGATAGTTAATGTAATAAACTTCAGTTTTTACCATGTTCTAATTATTTACTTCCGAGAATTTTTCAGTACCAATTTTCCTTGAATTTTAAAGTTGTGCTTACTTAGATTAAATGTAAGCTTAGGCATTTTAAACATCTTAATAAAGGTATCAAATGTCGAATAGGTATCGTGACAATTTGGACAAAATAGTAATCCATAGAGGTCTATGTATGTATCTGGAAGATTAATATACTTAATTTCAATGAATGTAAGTGTTTAACAGTTATTAATTTCCACGTTCGTCTAACAATTATTTGAATCACAGCTTTTCGTGAAGACGAAATTCTATTCTACAAAATGGACCATTTTAAATCTATTTTAAATCATTGCAAATCCAAAATTTACAATTGAAATTTGCATTACGCTGATATCCGTTGGTTAATACGTTGTACGCGCATGAGAGGATCGCATTGTATGTTTCTGAATGTAGCAACACTGCAAATATTATTTAGAAATTTGAGCTTAGTTTAATGTGTCAATTGTTTGCGAATAAGTTGCTCCTTATTTGAAGTCAATAGCTCGTTTCATTAAGTTGTGAGAATTTTTTGAAGAGTTAAAGTTCGACTTAAAATGGAAATGACGCGAACACATTTTCGTGCCATGATTTTGTATGATTTTCATTCGGGTTTAACTTTTAATGAATCATTCGCTCGTTTGGAAAATGTATTTCCGGGAGAAACTCCATGTTGGGGACGACCGTGTTTAATTGGTATAAAGATTTCCAACGGGGGAAATCATCGCTTGACGATAAAAATCGCAAAGGTCGTCCGATTAACGCAACGACTTCAGATTACATTGATCCTGTTCGTCGCATAATTGAAGAAGATCACCGGTTGACCTATAATGAAATTGGTGCATCTCTTGGCATCGGAATAACTGCAATTCTAACAACTCTTCACACACATTTAAGTGAGAAAAAAGTGTGTTGTTCCTGGATACCACATCGTTTAACAAAAGAGCAAAAAATGCGAGTGTCGACTGGTGCCTAGAAAACCTAGAACGCTATCATGAAGGTACGTGTAAGGCAGTTTACAATATCATTATAGGCGACGAAACCTAGATATACTGCTATGATCCCTTAACTAAGCAGCAATCTTCCCAATGGACATTTCAAAATGAAATGCGGCTCACAAAAGTGAAACAATCACGAAGTTGTACTAAATAAATGATTCCTTCTTTCTTCAGTCGCACTGATTACATTTACCCCGTTACCCTTGAGAATAAGAAAACAGTTACTGCAGATTGGTATACAATTCAAAAGTGCAGAAAAACAAATTGTTCTGCATCATGACAATGCTCCGGCACATGCTAAAAAAAATTGACAATGGAGCTTCTTCGATCTTATGGAATCAAGTTAATATCACATCCACCTTACAGCCCCGGTTTATCTCCATGCGATTTCTTCCTCTTTCCAACAATTAAGAAAAAATTACGTGGAATCCATTTTTCAACACCAGAGGACGTTGTAAAGGCATTTGAAGAGCATGTTAGCGCAATATCCAAAGAAACCTGTTGCCTGTTTTACAGAATGGTTTCAGAGGATATCGAAGTGCGTGAAATGTACAGGAGAGTATTTTGAAAAGTTATAAATATTGTTTGTTTAAATATGTCTCGTTATTACCTCGTATTCAAAAATATATAGAGTGGAGCCCTCATATGTGCAAAACACTCTACAAGTCGCAAATCGTAACGAATTAACCTTTTTTCATTTTTTTAGAAAAATTGACACTTACTGTATTTTAAGCTAGTCAACCTACTAGTTCAATTGTTATAAACAATTATTTAAAGTGATTAAACACCTTAAAAACAATTTTCTATCAATCTGATAAATTTTAATGTAAATACGGCGATTGGAAAAGTTCTCCATACTTTATTTTATTAAAATATATAAATTCTTAACGTTTCTTGTTAAAAAACTCATTAATTGTTGTTAATAAAATTTAGATATTAAAATTAAATCGTAATTTTATTTAAATAATAGAACTTCAAACGGTAATAAATTAAAATAGGCATATCATTTCCTAAACAAAATAATTCAGATTATAGTTAAATGCCTTTTTTAAAACTTTGCAATAATTAAAAGTAAAATTGATAAAAATGTAATTTTTTACTAACAATAATCAATAATTATAGATTTTTAACAAATATTGTTAAAAATTTTTATAATTTAATAGACTGCAGCGTGGTGAGAGGAGTGTATACTCCTTTGGTTTTTTCTAATTGAGTAAATTGTAACCACCATTGCCTTCTTCCATATTTTTAGATAATATGCAATTTATAGCGTTTCTTATTTATACAGGGTGTTTCAGATAATATAACATTCCTTTTAAGGGCTGTAAGTAGACCCTATAGGCACCCCAATACATGTAGAATTAAAAGCAATACGAATACAAAAAAGTTTTTTTTTTCTAATTGGTTGCATTTAGACTAAAACTGTTAAATCATTCTTAAAATTATAACTGACCTACTTAACAATATCAATTTAAAGTAACATATACTTTTACAGCTGTAGCAGGCACATTGCGATTTGTTTACTACAATAAGCAACAGACTGAAAGGGGATTTCCCTTTTACACAATTGAAAGAATTTAGAAATAATATATACAACTTTTTTAACCATTTTGAAGAAATTATTTATTACAACTGATAATAACAAAAATAGGGTTTAGTAATGCATCGTACTAAGTAAATATGTTTAAATGTAAAGACAGCTTAAGTAATTATTTATTGACATGTTTTAATTTTACACCTAAAAATCGATTTTCATTTCTGAAGTTGTGTGACATCATCGTACACGTAAAATAAAAGTACCTTAAACACTTTTAATACAATGGCTAAATAAATAAGTAAATTATTGTTGACTACACCCTGTTATTTAGGCAAGCAAAAGTTGTTTAGGTTAATTACTCGTTGAGAAAAATTGTTTTCTTTTTTTGTCATAAAATACATTAATTGAGATGAAAATTTAGCTGTTTGTTCATTTCAAGATTTTTACCAGGAACAAAATAGATATTACAAAACTTACCGTTAAAATATATTATAAAACATGTTCCAATAAATCACTATTGCTTTGAACATACAACTAAGCACGACTTTGATGGATTTTTTATTTTATTAATATAAAAGCAGCAATCAATTAAACACGTTGTATGTGGGCACAATTTGCAATTTCGTTTTTATTATTAAAACACTGGTTAGCCAACTAAACGCATCTCGTAACTGACGGAAATGTGCATAATCACATTTATCAAGATATCGGTCACTGACATTTAACAAGGTTTTTATGCGTCGGTTTCAAAAGTTAAAGTAAACACACCCAATTATGTTCTGTTACGCAAATGTTTATTTGGTAAAAAACACTTACTCGATGCATAGTCCACTCGTCATTATTAGAAAAAAGGAATTTTTAGTATTCGTATTGCATTTAATTTTACGCTTATTGTCTATTGTCTATTGTCTATAGATCTACTTCCGTCCCTTAAAAGGAATGCCATATTATCTGAAACACCCTGTATGCATTGCATATTACTTGTTTTCTATTTATAGAAAATAGTATAAAAACTAGATAAACTGCAAAATATTGTACTGGTGTAATCCAGAAAATTGGAAACGCTACAAGAAACTGAAATTTATGATACTATTTCTCTAATTTAACACAGTGTATAAAATTTTTTATAATTAACTGTTTACTTTTACGATCACTTCATAGTCAAGATTCAAAATATGTTGTAAATGTAAGTAAAATACGGACACCGAATCAAACGACATACATCATCATTATTAAAGACGTCAAAAATTTGGAAACGTTCACTATGTTTACGCTAATTCAATCAGTTTCAGTAGCTATTCAACCACAGTGATAAGCGCTAAAAATGTTGAAAATAATTGTTATAAGGTTAACAGGAATTAAAATTAGAGCACTAACAGAAAGTTAACAAATAACCTTCAAAAGGTAAGCAATAATCGATCGCGAGTGACATATAAATGAAACAATTACGAAATAACCATGGTGGCTAATTTTAAAAAATTAAATATGAGTGAATATTACAATTACAACTACTACAAAAAGCAAATAGGCGTTCAAGTAAAATTTAGTGATATTATTATTATAAATAAAGACTTTTTGTCGTGATTGTCATTTAGCAAAGATAATGCTAAAATGAAGTAGTGTAATAGAATTAGAAACGACAATAATAATATAGGACGTTCTAGAAAATTTCATAGAATACTGTAGAAGGTTTCTTAGAATTGAAATAAATGATGTAATCATGAATGACTCATTACTGTAACCCATATCTATCTAAATAAATTCAAGGTCAGCACTGAATCCACGGCATTGCTATTTATTTCATCAGCATTATGATTAATTTTATTTCTTGTTAAAGCAGAATTTTCTAGACTACTCTTAATAACTTTTTAGGATAAAAATAGACCTACTATGACTTCAATTATTTACATCCATTTTCAATTGCAGTAGATTGATATTTTTTAGTAAAATTATTTAAAATTTGTAAACGCTTTTCTGTTAAGCAGTAGTATATTTGACCAAAATTTTAAATTGATCAGTAAATAAATAAAGCAGATATAGGGGTGTGAACTTGAAAGATAAAACACACAGTATAATAACAATGGAATTGGTTTCCGATTAGAGAAGCAATGATAGTCAGTATATTGCCAATACGTGTAATCTGTTGTTGAAACTACAGCTACTTGCTGCGGATAGAGATATACGTATGCTGCCCATCTAGGTAACATATTGGACACAATTAAATCTTCAAGATTTCGCCAATATAAAGAAGCGTTACATTTGCATATAATGCCGATCTAATTAAAGAAATATTGATTTTGCAAACTGTCCTACCTGAGATTAATCTAAATAAAACCTAAAATGAAATTGAGAATAATATTGCTTGGCCACCTTCATCCAATTGGCCTGTAATTTTGTTCATAAAAATTGTACAACCCTTTATGGTTTTGTTTCTGATAAAATAAATAGATAGTGAAACAAACCTTTAAGCGCGCGTCATCTTCATGGCATCACCAATATTTATCTTATAAAGTAACCATAAATAATTGTAAAACAAAACATTTGTCACATACTTCAAAACAAAAATATAAAGTTATATTAACTACCATTGATTTTCCTTTTACAGTATAAGTTATGTAATATGCATTTCATCAATGATCTAAAATTTATATCATGAATTTCTGGAACTTACACGCCAAACGTAAAATTTCTATTGACTTTTTGGCTTTATTCCATGTCGTAATACCATTCTTTTCAGGGACCTACATTTCACGGCTCAAAAGGATTAAACACTCCCATGAAGAAGACCTTTGTGAATTAAGCAAACGTATGGAGATAAAATATTAATCTTTATGTGTAGAAGAAATATAAAAATTTGAATTGCGTTGCTCTAATTAATTAGATAAAAATTAATAAAATTTTTGAAGTCCTTGACATTTTCTCATTTCAATGATATCGATCAAAGCATATAAAGCATCTATATATACATTATCCTAATAACAATTTGTCTTCTTCCATCAATTATATTTATTAAACGTTGTAGTTATTCAGAACACAATCGGTATTTATTTAACTACCATTTTCACTATAACTATATATACATATACACACACACACATATATATATATATATATATATATATATATATATATATATATATATACAAGGTGTCCC
>JAHWXV010030017.1:0-11061 GCA_024586415.1 Phrixothrix hirtus
CTGCTAACTGCTAATTCGCCCATTATTTACAGTTATATATGATGAAGAATCTCCAGATTTGCTTCCCAAAGTATTTTTACTTAGAGTCGTTGTAAGGCCTTCTTTGGCCATGAACACACAATGTTCGATTTTAAGCACCTCAAAAAACTTGTTAATATATTTACTTTTGTTAAAAGCACTAATTAAAATATAGCGGCAAGTGCTGTGCACAGTAACAACGGACGTGAGACGATATGACGGGAAGAATAAAATTCGGTTTACATCACCCAATGCACAATATGCATTCAGTCACTTCGCAATACTTGTGAAATACATGAGTTACAATGAAACTTTGTTTTAACATAATTGTTTTAACTATAGCATTTCCTTGATTTTTAATGTAGTGTAAACGTTAACAATATTAAATAAAGCAATACAGAAATATGTCTGTAAGTTCATAAATCTTATATTAATTCCACATCCAATGTTTTAATCAAATTCTTCCGAATTTTTGCGGTAACTTAATTAGTACCAGCTTTAAATTTCTTTAATTTACTTCTGCTTTGATTTTATTATCTTTTATACATTCTATCTGTGGTAAAATTAACTAGATGACGTTTAGCCGCAAAATCGGTGATAGTCCAAAGCCGACCTAAATTTTTGTATCTCTCGCTTGTGCCTATCTGGACCAGTGAAATTTAAAAACAATCAACATATAAAGTTGAATATTTATTTTGTATTCTTTCACTTGAGCATATAGTTATGCCCTAATATCAAAACTGTTCACCCCTCTCCATGGCCTTAAACATAGGCTGCATCTTTGATGCAACATTAGCATCTCCAAATTTTTTTAAGAAAGCCTAATATATATCAACTACGCTATTATAAGGTTAACAAAATACTTAAAAACGAATGTGTTTAGTTTATTTACCATACATAATATTATAGCACAACATAGACATAGACGATTGACATGTTTATGTACACGAGATTATTCTAATCCATATATTATCAAAACCTAAATTAATAAACATAAGATCGGGGAGTCGATTATTAAAGTTTGTAATAGAATCTAACTGATTAATATTAAATACAATAAAATAAATTTACTCTCGGGGAACACTATTCGACACCTTATTCATTACATCTTAATAAAAACTTTAATCAATATGTGTAATTAACATAAGAAAATACTTTAATATTTTCCAAATAAAATTCAGAAAAATATTCTCTTAAAATTGCATTCATAAAAATGCACCACCGTATAAATTTCAAAAGGAGCTATAAAATTAAAATACAGACAGGAAATCCCTTTCGTTAAGTTAAAATATACATCAAGCTTTAGCGATCATTTAAATGATCATGTCGATAAAATCGACAAAGATATTTATAGAATGGGGATTTGAACAAAACTTGACAAACAACGTTTCTAAACGGTGAAGTGAAATAGAAAGTTTTAAAATGAAGTTACGCGATCGCTTGTCATAGAGACACAAAAGGTTATATAACAGCTAACTTCTTTAGAATCGAAGCCTTTTGGTATCCAGTCTTTAGGTGGTAATCCGTTTTTCAATAAAGACCAGTTGTAAGTGCAAAAGTAGTGCATCAAGCATATAATGAAAGTAGCCGATAAACATTTCTCACTTTATCAAATTAAAGAAGTAGAAGGGAGTTCAGCGCAGACTTTTGAAGTTTAAGCCATGAAAAATTCTAGCCTAAGACTCATTTGAAGATACATTCCGTTAATTACATTCAAGTGAAACCGCAACCCAAATAAATAGCTTCTTGCGAGCCTTTAGTTTAAGATATTAAATTAACACGAAGAGAAGCGATTACACTGAAAATTAGAATAAGTGAAGTTGAAAGTATTATTTCGCTTCCTAAACAAAGTACAATGACTAAATTGAAAATTTGTAGATTTTTTTATTTTATTTATTTATCTTAATGGTTTCAACACTAATTAATATCATTAAAGTTGACAGAACCCGAAACTCCTAATTATTTTATTATAACTATTTGATTTTGATTCTTTTTAAATAGTTTATGATATTATATTGTTATCGTTAATCTGTTTAATCAATCTCTTTATTAAGAAGAGTGTAACAGATTCTTTTTGCCTTTTTGATATTTTCGGTATTTGAATACCATTTATTTAATTTAAGTCAACTAATCCCGTTATTTGAGTTTATATTCGCACTTTTGAATTAAATTCTACTTTGGCTAAACGTTACAACGTTAAAGTTGGATAAACAAGTGCGTACAGCCTTTACTAGAAGGGTCACGCCTCGCAGCAAAAATAAAAGAAAAATTTCCGGCCGGCCCTACTACCGCGGAGGCTAGGGTGTGGGGTGTGGTTATTTACAAGAAGAAGATGGTGGAAATATCCGTCGAGTAAAATATTGTGGTTGGCAGGTGCAAGTTTCGCTCCCAGTGTCGCTGGAGAAGATCCTGGACTCGGTGCTGACGAGCGCCGAGTGGTTCCGAAATCGGTACGAGTTCGCGCAGGAAACAACCTGAAACACCCAGAGAAATGAAAGAAATTGGGCGCTACACACTTGTAATTGAAAAACGGTATTGTCAATCTGGACGTACAAGAGTGAAACATCGTAGATTAATTCGGCGATAAAAGTTGGACTTAAAGTTACTCGTAGATATTTTGCTTCAAACACTAAGGGTTATGCAGAAAAGCATTGGTAAAAATATTTATAAATAATCTGAAAGAAAAATTAATTAAGGTAAAACAGTACATAAATGAAAAGAAAAATCACAGTAAGGATAAGATAAGTTTATTTTGGTTATAGAAAACAACAGTCAACGTCTACCAAACGTACAATTCATAAAAATCTTTTAATTAGGCATAATAGTAAAACTAAATGAAATTTTGAGAACTGCCTGCATAAGCAGAATGATGAGTAAAGTATACATTTAATAGAAAAATGTTGAGAACCTCAAGCTAAATTAACACATGTGTGCTATAAAGTTATAGCATCAAACCTCGTTATCGCACATATATTCTAACGGCCGAAGCAAAACTTAAAATATCGAATTGAAAATAACAAGATCTGAAAAAGGACAAATTTTAGGTATTCGTGAACTTGATTACCCTAATTTAAATTAAATGTAAAACATCTATTTGAGATCAAAGAAAAAAAAAGGAATTAGCAATTAAATTAATTAAATTGGTGGTCGAACGTCACTACAGTGATGAGCGGCTTTGATTCTAAATAAAACATAAATAAATGTTTAAAATTCGTACACAATTAATTAAATTTAGTCTGTCCAAGAACGCCTTTACAGAAATCATAATATATAAAAATATATTCAAAGCAGTAAGTAAGAGTATCGAAGTAAGTTAATGTTAAAGGGGCCGCATCTATATGTGCAACTTCGCGAGAGACTTGATGCCAATCTCGATCTATGAATTTAGCATCGAGCGCAAATAACTAATCGTTGAATTTAAGAACGGATTTATCTATTACAAAACAATTAATTTCTGCTTCAAAATTATTAGCGAAATATTTATAGACAAAATTATATAATTATAATAATTAATTAGAACTAATTTTACTGTAAATAATAAACTGTAGAAAATAAATATCGGAACGCAAAGCAGCAATTCGCAGGTTCCAAAACGTAACGAGCTTACGCCATCTTCGGCGGATGCCTGTAGAAAAGTTAAGATAAACTGACTTGGATGGTAGAAGTTTTCGATGACGAAAAAACGGATTCTATCCTCTAGATCTCGAAATTATCGCCTCGAGGCTGCGGAACGGGTGTTTTCAGCAAAACCGTTGGTCGCCATACCAGGGCCGTAGAGAAGCAGAACAAAGGGCGGCTCTCGTATGGAGAAACAGCAGATCGACCAAGGCGAAAGGAAACCCTCTGAAGCGGAACCTCGGGCTCATCCAGGAGCAATCGGCGGCGTTATAAGCATACCGGAGAATTCCCAAACTTAATGGGCATTTTAAATCGCAAACTTAAAACACTAAAAATAAATAAAGAAAGAAAAATCGATCAACTATCTTTGCACATAACCAAGGGATACCTCCTCAGTCTAAAAATGTAGGTGTTTTATCCCAAGAAGCAGGGAAAACCGCAAAGCTTGTCGTAACTAGACGGAGCAGACACAATAACGTGCGTCTTTCACCAACAGTTAACCCACAATGCTTTTCGGCACGCGATGGGATCACACAACAATACTCGCGAATGCAAATCACCAAAAGACGGAGTTAGGCAACCCAAAGCGCATCTCAAAATTAACGACGCGAAAGCGGACGCAACCTACAAAAATTAGTTGATCTCAAAAAAAAGACTGTTTCAACGTAAGTTTTCATTTTTTTATTTTTGTTGCTTAAGCTCATTCCCTACAAATTTTATTCGGGATCATCGTTATCCGTCTGGCCCAGTTTATGCGTAACATCTACGCCTTTTGTGTCGGTCGTTGTGGAAAACGTACGCTTGTTATTCGCTCCGACCTATTTTTAATTACTTTTCTATTTTTTACTGGATGAAACATCTACATCTTTTAGGTGAGTAGGCGTCTCTTGTTTGTGTACGAGGTTGGTTGACTGTTTTTTTCTATAGTAGGTTGGTTGACTGTTTTTTTCTATAGTGTTTATGTATGGGGTTTAAGACACCCGATACGTACGAAGAATCGACTGCATAGGTTTAGGGCCGCCGATGGCTTCTTGGTGAGCCCGATATTATGTTTTGAAGAGTTTCTTTTACATTGGTCGACTTTCTGCCTCTCCACACCAGGACCACCTTTTGTTTTAACTTCCTGTGGGCCTAGTGCGGCGGCGACCAGCAGTGTAGTGGAGGAATACCAGTTGCGCAACATCATGGTATAAGAAAATCATCCTTTTAAGGGTAAAATCTGTTCAAACCTGGTCCATGCGAATACATTTCTCAGGAAGAACAATTAAAAGACATGCATTCTTCTCGGAAAAGTAAATAAAATTGTAGATCATAAAATAATTCTAATAATTAAAGACATATTGTCAAACAGAATTTGGTCATCCCGAAGCCAAAGCTGCACAAAAATAAAGGGAATAACTGAATAGGATAAGTATACAAGATAGGTCATAAATGCTGAATTAAGATAAATTCGTTATGTTATGACAGTGTAACTATAGAGGTAATTGTAATATGTAATATAACTAAACAAAAAAAGACCCCGTTCGTGATAATATTTTCACGAGCATTGAAGCTAAATACGCGACCTTCAAAGTGAAATCAAGAATATTCTGATAGTAAAATACATAATATTTATGTTGATCATGTATGAATAAACCTAGGTTAAAAGCGAAATCTCTAAAATACAACGTCTACAGTATTTGCTGATTGGTTTATAAGCCCTATATGCATACAAAGCGTTACATCAAAAATAATTAATTTCATCATGATATTCAACAAAAAATTAATACGTATTATATTTTGTATATCTATACAGGGCATAAACGATATAAGTGCACTGAGTTTATTGGGAATACACCTCGGTATGTGTTATAAAAAGTTGTACGATACTTAGCACATGTTGTCTAAACAGGTCCATTTGCGATCTTTTTAAAAACCAGATTAAATTTTTAAACGTTTGGGTTTGAACATTGTTTTCAGGGTACTAAGTAATTTTATACGTTACTATTTTTGTTCATTGCTTATGATGATTAAAAATTGACGAGAAAAGGCTCACATTGGCCACCATGGGGAAAATCAATAACTTTATTGATAAATTGAAAGAAAAAGTATTCGCAATCAATTAAATTTAACGGTTTTTGACTAGTGCACCAAGCATACAGTTGTTTACTTTTATCCTTCTTCCTTCTTTGATTCCATCTATATTTTTTCCTATCCTCTTTGACGAACATGTAATTAGATGATTAATTTTCGTTGAAAGATGGACTTCATTAGTAGTAATATTCTGTTATATGCGATAATTGAATGTTTAATTTTTAATTACATTTTGCTAATATGACCTATTGCTAAGTTTTTAACCAAATGACTATCCTAAAAACAAGTAAATGATTTTCATCTAAATCAACAAACACGGATTGTTTGCTATTTCCTTCAACGCACTTCCATTTTTCATTGCTGCAAAAATACTCTAGACAATTATGTATCAATTGCTTAAGCATTGCTGTTTTTTCGCTTTTACTTTGTCCTACGTTAATACCTCAAATCTGAACATTACCTTAAGAAACGGGTAAAAGGCCATTACATCCGGCAAGTGACCACCATGCATTGAATCTCCTTATTGGACAAAACATCGTAAGCGGAACTCTATGTTATTCTTTCTCTATCGTTACCTTATTGCTTAATTTTCACATTAAACTGCTACTTGATTTTAACATTAGCCATGCTTTTTGTAGCGGGAATGCGCATTCGTCTTTTTAATTGTCATTCACAGAATGTATATGTATGAGAGCGAAATTCTACTTGTCGACTCTGACGTCACTCGGCTGGCATGCGCTTTTTGCTAGAGTATCTATAACGCCTATACAACACCTAGGCTACTTCTTAATAGTTATATCATGTATATGGTCATAATAATTAAAGGTAGAGTCAAATACTTCTGCTCAAGGTCGCTACTTTATGCACCCTGCACTATAAATGTTAATGAACCTTCATTATTCTACATAGCATTGCGCATATACAGCTATCTTATTTACTATTGATTTGATATCTAGAAGTAGTAATATTGCAAATGAATCTTTAGGTCAAGAATTTGATAGGTTTCTTATTTATCTAAAAACTAAATATAGCAAAATGTCAGATAAACCTCAGCTTTTGCAGCTTAAAGTATGAATCGAGCAGTGTAACCATAAAGGTTATAAAATCTTGTAAATTAGTATATGAACAGGTTGAACATAAAGTCAGTCTGCTTACACTAGCTCGAAATATATGGTTTGGGGCTAAATTTGGGATACCTCAAAGAGTGGTTCCAATTAAGGGCAAAGCTCGTGCAGTACTTCTGTTCCGTAAAACAACATCTCCCGTAACGGTTTTGCGACTTTTCGGAATAGAGTATTGACAAGACCCATCACAGGTTAATAGCATTAAATATTGGTATGAGAAATTTAATAAAATTATAGGCACCATTAATTGTGACAGAAGCGATAGGTCTCCAAAAGCTGCACGATACACGTTTCAACATATTCTCAAATGTGACTATAACGTTTAAAAATACTTCTTGATTTGATACATCTTCTGAACTAAACTATTTGTTTCTAGCCAGCATGGGTTTTGTGCAAGTTTTATAATTAGGTAAGTTTTAAGCCCGCCCTGTATATAAAGCTAAAACTATTCAAAGAATATTTCCTTATATTTTTTTATTTAATTTGGCCAATACATTTTCTACTTTAGAGATATCTATTAATTTTATGGTAGACAATAGCCTAGCTATAATTAATTCTATAGCTGATGGGTTTTTAAGAACTTTTGCAATAGAACACGATAACGATATATCATTTTCTTGAGGTACTTGTGTTTAGGACATGGAATTTACGATGGTTTAACTAAAGAGATGTAGCAAGTTAACTTTTGATGATAAAAAGACGAGTTATATGTGTAGATAATTTTAAGCGGCAATAAACGAGTTAAAAATTGGAAGGTGCCACTTATTCAAGTAGGGGCAGTTGAAAACATAAAAAATTAAACCCAAATTCCGACTTCACACTATTTAATATTATACCTATTGACTTACTGCAACGATCAATAATCTAATTTTCATATTACACAATATATTAGCGGCAGCTATTATAAAATATGCTTACAGCTTGGTTTATTGAATAAAATAATAGTAAATGAAATGTTGAAATCGTGAACTAAATATACTACAAATAGGGAGATATTTAATCCTTTATAAGTATAACTATAGACTCTATACTAATCATGGACTTCTTTTAGATTGGTTTACCACGATGATTATGTATTGGCTTTATTTATATCAAGAAAAACTATCTTGTTTAATTAAATTAGCACTGATTTTATTTTAAAGGGAATACTATACTAACAATATGTCCGTCACAAGCCACTTTCTGAATTTTACTATATAAGAGTAATCGAAATCATGAAATCGAGATAGTTTAGTCCTTTAAATTTACAACTGTACGTGTACTTGCAGCGCAAGTAATAATAGCTTTCCGATCAGACAAGAACATCAATCCTCAAGTTGGATCATAAAACTTAATTGAATGATACGTTTGCGTTGTAACTGCATTTGAAAAGTTTGGTATTTTGAAACTGTACGATAGGTACTTGCAGTGGTTTATTATTCCAAGATCTGCAAAAATGACAAATTAAACGTAATTCATCTTTGTTATAAAATTGGAGATTTTATTAAAACGTAATTTATTGTTTTAAAAGTTTTGAATATATTCTATTAAAGGTAAAACTTTCACATTTTGAAAATATTCTGAAATTTGAAATGATAAGAAAAATGGCAAACCCTCTTATTCTTGTGGGGGCAACGCTTATAAGTGGCAGCATTGAATTATTGTAGATTTGTAAAGCATTAGTTGACGTATGAGGTGGTATCAAAAAAGTAGCCAGACTGCGACGGTTATCTGGCTTTACGTCGCTAGGTTTCTGTATCTTAGAGCTTTATGCATAAGTCTACTAAATATCTTTCAACTGTGCGGACTATAGCACGACTTTAAAACTTTTTAATAATGTAATGTCCATATCCGTCTGTGATTTTAAAATAGATATGAAACTTGAACAAAAATCAAATATTAAATTTCGTAATAGGTTCGAAAAAACTCTCACAGAAACACTTAAAATGCTTTTGTGAGCCGAACTCAATGCATTGAGTGGCATTATGATCCTAAAAATGACCGAGAGTCGTGTGGAGATGAAGCCAAGTCTGGATGGCCAAGCACCAGCAATACTTCATAAAGTGTAGACAAAATTACGAAAATCGATCGTGTTAATTGTCGAGTAACTATTCTGGAATCCGCCGGACAAACTGTAGTTACTGGCGATCTAGCCATGCCCTTGTTGCTGCCTATTTTGCCACCTGCCGTTTGACGCCTAACCATAAGTCAATGTTTGAAGAATTTCGCAACATTCCTGTTAAGGATTATCACGGATGACGAAAGTTGGGCTTACAGTTACAACTCGGAGACCAAGCAACAATCATTCCTCAGTCTCCGCTGCCGAAGAAGTTAAAGTAACTCAAAGATGCAATCAAAAGCACGGTGGCCGTTTTTGTGATATTAACGGGATAGTTCAGCGGGAATCCATTCTTCCTAACGAAACAGTGATGTGTTGAGGCGATTGCGTAAAGGTGTTCGTCACAAGAGACCGCAATTGTGGCAAAACAAGAACTGGCTCTTGCATCTTGACAACGCTACCACACTCACACGGCTTTTGCGATGAGATTTTTTGATAGCACATTATATGGCAGTTATCCCGCATCCTCTCCTGATTTAGCTAGCTGTAATTTTTTCTTATTCCCGAACATGGAAGTGCAGTTCAAAGCATAGCGTTTTGAGACTCTAAACTAGATTCAGATTGAATCGCAGCATGTACTTAGGCGGTTTTGAATAAAGAATTCCAGAGCCGTGTTGGGATAATTGTGATAATATAGTTAGGGACTAATTTGAAGGGGACGGAAGAAAAACTAAATTCTTTGACAAATAAAATTTTAAGAAGGGTTTTACGGTTTTATTTTGATACCTTTTAATTGGGTTCGGATTGTTACATATTTTGAAAAGAGTAAATTTTGATAGTTATAATAATTATTTTGAGTTAAGGTTCCGCCAGTTGAGTAATCATAGTGCAATAATTAGGTTTTTCTTTGCTTTAAATACCTTATTAAACAAATGCGGTATTGCAATTATTTACGAGTTTTATAACGGACGGAAAGACGTTTCTCGACTCAAAGGGGTGCAACGGTGTTATTTTCTGAACTAGCAAGGTTTCACCGATAGACAGTGGAATAAGGAGGTTCCACTTTAGCTATTAAATCAAATAGAACGTCTTACAATTGTCACAATTTGGGAAAGTTGTAATGAAGGGCGCCACTTTGTTAAAAGGCATCAGGTTCTATGTTATAGAAAGGTTGAGAACAAAGACTCCTTTTCCAAAACCTATAAATCTGTATTAATCGACTGTCGCTTCTATCTCAAGTTTTGCTTTAATAGATACATTTGTCTCTAAACGAGCAGTGGATCTGTATTTCTGCAAAGATTGCACGTTTAGTTTATTGGAAGTCCTTCAAGTTGTAACGTATTCGCGTAAACTTTTGCTTCAAATGAAAATTCTTGAAAACATTCAAGTTAAATTGAACACGAACATTTTATTTCTTTTATTCCGGGATATTCAGAACTTTGACATTTAAGCCGAAAAATGGTCTCAGTTTTAGTGTGTAGTTTTAATTTCACTGAATTTCGAAATTTGCGTTCTTAGTTATAGAATTTAATTATTATACATATTTTACCGTCCGAAATTGTTGATATTGTGCCTGATTGTTAAAATTATTTTAATGAAAACGTTAGAAGCAATGATTATCCAAAATGCAGGACAATTATTTTTAACAAAATTTATCAGATGATTTTTTATAGGGAAAGTTTTTATCGAAGTAAACCTTCTGGTTGTGTTTAGTACGGTTACTATGCATAGCTCGCTTCGATCAAGTAAAGGGAGACTTGCTGCCTTGCATTACAGTCGATAATTATCGCCATTTAAAAGACCAGACTGGCGTATTATCTTGCAGTAGTTAACCGAGAATTAAAAAACCAGACGGTTTTATGACGTTTATCATTAACTTAAATAATTAATGGAAAATTAAAGGATACACACGACCTCGTGTCATTTGTCAATAAGAGAATTAAGAATGAGTAAGAAGCAACGACGGCCAGGCGCATAGATTAACTTAGTTAACTCTTTATTTAATTAACTCCACCCCAGCACCCAAACAAAATACTAATCCTAGCGCCAGCGTTAATTACAATTAGAAGGTTTGCATTCATATGACGTCACCCTGTCACGTGTTCCCAATTATTATTATTTACATGATCATATTCTAAATTTATCTATCTAAATTTTAAGATACATGTAAATAATTAACAAGTTATAAAT
>JAHWXV010030021.1:0-13323 GCA_024586415.1 Phrixothrix hirtus
GTCAAATTAGGTTATGTTTTTTATTTTGTTATTGTGATGTTAGCAGCACTGAAATATACCGCATATGCGCATGTCTAACCAAAAACTTGTTTGCAAAAATAGGTCCAAGCGTATATTTTTTAGATTGAAAATAGAGTAAAACTTGAATGCAATTAGCTGTTTCATACTAGGCAATTTTTTCTCCTGATTTATATCTAGACTAGTTTTAGACCAAAAAAAGGCTAATGTAAAACAAACTTTAGGCAACGCTTTGTAACTGTAAAGGGATGAAGACTTCGGCATGTTTTGCAGCATCAGATGCTGTATTAGGCTGCAGAATACAACTGCTACTCTGAAGACGTTCGAGATATCTCATGGCATGGAAAACTAGCGGAAATAGTGCCATTAGAAGCTTCTTAAAAGTCATTTCTGAGAGCGTTGTGTCAGAGGATAGAGTATTTGTATTCGGTTTTGAATCTTGAATTCAATAACCAGACACCTCAAATTTTGTGCTGTGACACGCAAATGTCCCTTCCACCACAAATCTTACTTGAATCTTCCTGAAAAGTTTTGTTTAGTAGTGCTACTCGAATTTTAGCTGGATCAGCAATCCAAACTAAAAGCTTTACCAACAAATCGTGTACATTTTATAAAGTAATGTCGAGTTTTGAATGAATGCCACCTTTTTCTAGGGATATCTCAAATAACTTACCCCTTACCATGCAATAATTGTGGTCTAAAGTCCGTCAAAATTAAGTGATGAGTTTAAAGTATATTGAGCCTCGTGTCTTTCCTGAGGTATCCTATAATTAAAATTACTTTTTGCAACGGTTAATTGCGCAAATTCCTTAGTACGGCCAATTCCGTAAAGGATTTTGCTTCGTCAAAGGAACGCACTGTAATCTACAAGAAATGACGAAGTAGATTTGATTTCTATTTTCTGACTAAGTTAGTGTCCTACATTCTCTGGCTGATTTGTACATCCAAAAGTTAAAGTAATTTAAAACTTTTTCGTAATAATTTTATATCTGGCGTGAAACACATAACTGTATAACATGTACGCTAAAGTTGTAAATGCAATTGAACATGAATATGATGAAAAGCTATGTTTCGCAAGTATGAAAGAAAATTATATTTTACGAAACATTTCTGTATAATTAAAGTATTAACCTCGTGCGCTCTATTTGATTCAATGATTGTATTTAATTTCTTTACATTGATTAAGGTTTAATCATTCATACGCTGGCCAAGTCAGGTAATCAATTTATATTCTTACGTAGAAACGGTAATATACATTGACCGAACTAGTTCTATGGCTATAACTATTAATTGAGATTAAGGAAATGTGTTGTGTATTAATATAAATTAATTAATACCCGGCTCACAATATCTAATTACGGTACAGCAGATAAATAGGGAATGAAAGAGTTCGGAAAGGAATGGGCACAATTTTAGAGAACTTTTCCTTTCCTTAATTTCATGTCAGTCTATTAAACTATATGTTAAATTTAGAGCCTAACTATCTGTACCTATATATTTCAATATATACTTTAAATTTAGGCGTGAATCTGTTGGAATGGCAGCTCTCCTAACGGCCCTTAAAGATAGTAAACATCTTATAAATCATATTGTTCATAGTAGCACATTTAAAGAAAAATTTGCAGAGGAACGGCAGATTGAAGCGGTGCTGTAATAGATAGCACACCAGAGTACAAATCTGAAAGCACGGGTTCGATCCTCGATCGACTCTAAAAATTTTTCTAAAATTGTACCCATTCCTTTCCGAACTCTTTCATTCTCTGTTTGTCTGCTGTACCGCAATTAGGTATTTTTAGCCGTGTATTAGTACACAACACCTTTCCTTAATTTAATGTCAGTCTATTAAACTATATGTTTAATTTAGAGCCTAACTATCTGTACCTATATATTGCGATATATGCATTAACCTTAGGTGTGAATCTGTTGGAATGGCAGCTCTCTTAGCGGCCCTTAAAGATAGTATACATCTTATAAATCATATTGTTCATAGTGGCACATTTAAAGAAAAATTTTCAGAGAAACCGGAGATTGAAGCGGTGGTGTAATAGATAACATACCAGAGTACATATCTGAAAGACCGGGTTGGATCCTCGATCGACTCTGAAAATTTTTCGAAAATTGTGCCCATTGCTTTCCGAACTCTTTTATTCTCTGCTTGTCTGCTGTACCGCAATTAGGTATTTTTAGCCGTGTATTAATTAATTTATATTAATACACAACACCTTTTCTTAATTTAATGTCAGTCTATTAAACTATATGTTTAATTTAGAGCCTAACTATCTGTACCTATATATTTGAATATATGTTTTAACCTTAGGTGTGAATTTGTGGAATGATAGCTCTCCTAACGGTCCTTAAAGATAATAAACATCTTATAAATCATATTGTTCATAGTGACACATTTAATGAAAAATTTGCAGAGGAACTGGAGATTGAGGCGGTGGTGTAATGGATAACACGCCAGAGTATACAAATCTGGAAACCCGGGTTCGATCCCCGGTCGCCTCTGAAAATTTTTCTAAAATTGTGCCCATTCCTCTCCAAACTCTTTCATTCTCCATTAATTGAGCTCTGCGTTTCATTTTTAATTGAAATGATTAATATCTATCGTACCTTATCGCAAGTGATGCACAGCTGTGGCGCCTTTTAAAATATTTAGTGTTGAATATCGTCTAGTTTATATCTACCTTTAGGTACCGTCTAGTCACTAATTTGAATCTCATCCCTTAATTCATGATTGTGGCGAACTGACATCTCGAATGAGCCACTATCAATTCTAAGTAAATATTTAAGACCGTAATTTGGTGTGCTACCACAAACCCCTTTGTGACAGGCTATAAATCTATGATTTAGGTGTATGCACTCGATAAAATGAAATGAAGCGTTTTTAAGTTGCAAAGATTGATTGACGATAGAATTTGCCATTTGGAAAAGATTTTTCGTTTCGACCTTTTTTTTCTGCCTTCAGATGTAAAATTTGAAAATACCGCATAATATTTTTAAATATGTTTAATAAAAATTAGTACATAAATATCTAATATATTTGCAAAATAAATTTGTTTACTATTTTGTTGCATATTCATTATAATTCGGTTACGTAAGTACCTGTATTACCGATGTTAGTAATTTAAAAAAGTTTACTATTTGAGAAGCCGAGCATTTTTGGTATAGAATTTTATCTATTGAATTAACATAGAACTTTGCTACATTATACTTCCCTCATAGCTACAAAATTTAAACTGTTTAATATTTTAAACAGTTTTTCTTTGTTTTGTTTACAGTAGCAATATGCACATACAAGCAAGGTTTAGCTTTGTCTATCGTTAAGGTTAGGGCGTCGTTAATAAAAGCTATCTGGAACATAATATTTATCTCCGAAAATATGGGCTATGCAGAACAAGCAGGCTCCTATAAGCTAAAAATAGAAACATTAATCAAACCCTTTTATTAGATTACTGATTATAGTTTTAAACAAAACTTTTCAGTTTATATAAAGAAAATGAGCCAAGATTTTATAATCTTTATTTAAAGGTGGATGTATATAATAACAGTTTTATTACATAGTCAAAATGGGAACTAAACCAAGTGTTGAGATGATATCTAAGGGTTGACCTAGAAATCTTTAATGAATAATTATATTTTAAGTTGTACAAATTATTATATTTGAATGGTCCGCTATTTCTAAATTTAGCATATTCTATTGAATCTTTAAATTTTTAGAATTATCAAATGATTTTGACATGATTTATTTCTAATAGAATTATCACGTTAGGGCTATAAAATAAAATTACAATTTCTGAACAACTTTTGGTGTATTCAGCTTTCACTAATTTTACACTACATAAAATGTAATTTATTAGCAATCTCTTTGATTTCGTGTTGTAGGCTTTTACCTTAGCGGAAGTTAATTTTTGATAATTTTTATATTCAATTTATCTATTGCATTTCGTTCTCTCTAAATCTACGCTTACTAGTCATAAACTTTTTCATAACCGTAATCCGCTATCATAAATCAGTTTGCAACTTCAATAGATTGAAAATGTGGTATCAAACTTCTTACAAATTCTAAATTTAGCTGTGATCAATTTTTATAGTAGATATCTTCTATTAGGAGTATATGGTTCTCCATTATGGCATGTAACTGCTGAATTCTAGAGTGGAAGACTTTAACAATAAGCAGTGGAAAATCTTCAATATTCGTTAGATGCATATTGAAGATTTTAATCTTCTATGTGCGATTTTTATTGGAATTAAAACAATTTATTTAAAATGTTAAACAGCTCATTATTTAAAAAAAAGGAATCAGGTAAATAACGCCTTTCATTGTTTCCGACCGGCAAATAATAAATCAGGAACCAGCAGCGAGATTAAAAGTTGGAAAAGCAAATGTTGGGTAAAGAAGTTCGACATTTAAGTACACAAAATTTTACTAAAAACTCCTAGAGATGGCATATTCATCTGTTACATGCCATACAAACACGATAAAAGCATACCACTTTTAAAACATGTTATGGTAGATGAACGCGCATGCAAAAAGGACTATTTTCAGTAATTTCGAAGCATACATTTTATTGGAAGAATAGCCTGCCCAGAATCTGATAGATTTGGAAATTGTGCACTATGAGCTACCACCATCAATTTTGACCAATATTGTTTGTAATTCCACAAATTGGGGTCTGAAATCGGCATATGATGTCCAAAATTAGACAATTGGAGGGTATACAGATTTCCATCATAACAACTGCAGGCTTTATATTTAGTTGAAAATTTGGCAAAAATTTCTGCAGTTCCATTAGAATATTTTGCTTCGTCTGACATAGCGCCTTCGATTGCTATCCATTCAAATGCGCCTAAAGCCCTATTAGTGGTATAAGAATTGCTTGTTAAAATGTCAGCTTCATTTGTGTAAAGTCCAGCGTTTCAACTAGAATGTTTTAATTTGAAGTGTTTTATTTCCTATAAATTCTACCTACTTCAATGGCAAGGGGTTGGACCATTTGTCTACAATCAAAGAAACGTATTTTAAGTTGCTTTTCTGTCTTAAATATAGTCTTCCATTCTTAATTTTAAGGTTTCAAACATAACAGCGTCATTATAAGCCATCTTCCTTTAAGCCAGTTTATACTTTTAGTTAGTCCAATACATTGTAAAAATAATTAGTGTACTTAACTTTGTATTTGTTAGATATTGTTTTATTAGCATAATTGGTTATTTCGATTTAAAAGAGAAATAGAACTTTATAGCGGTGTTCAAGGTGTCCCAATTTACTTAGGGAAAATTCACGAGTCGATAAAGACGTAAAAGTAAATAGTAGTAGCTTGGCCGAAATTCAATGGTTTCAGAGATGCAGGGCGTAGAAAATTAAAAATTAATGAATAACAAATATCTACTATATTTTCAAAACCATTAAACCCATTGCTTAAAATCTAGTATAGCTTCTTCTGTTATGGAGGTACATTTGAACGTAAAACATGAGTTTAGTACGTCGAACAAATGGTGTGTAACAGCTACTACCGCAACAAACTTTTTTAAATATTATATTACGCCACTCTCCAAATTTATATTTGATGCTATTACTTAAAGCACTAGTTATTTTACTAACCTAAAGTATTCTTCTTATTTTTTCACAAACTCCGTTGTTTTGGCACAAATCAATATGTCTTTAAATCAATGTCGCCCACGCTTTTCAATAAAAACGAGTTAAAATTAAGTAAATATAAAATACGGCCGTAGAAAAAGTATACGATCATAAACCTTTCACTACTATATCAAAAAGAACTAAAATTCACAAATAACTAAATTTATCATGTGTATCAAACTATTAATCTAATTTTAACTCGTTTTTATTGAAACAGTGGGAAATATTGATTAAAGAAATGTCGATTTATACTAAAGCAGCTACCTTTTTGAAAAAATGGCAAGGATACTATATTTAGTAAAATAACTAGGGTTCTAAATAATAGCTTCGCATATAGTCTTGGGCAGTGGCATAACATTAGCTTTAAACATTTTTTTGTGATAGTAGCTGTTGCATGTCACTTGATCGATGTATTAAAGTGATATTTTATGCGTAAATGTATCTCTATAACAAAAACAACTGTTCCACATTTTAAGACTATAGGTTGTATGGTTTCGAAAAGATAGCTATTAATATTTTTATTTATTAACTTTCAACCCCTTTAGCTCTGTAACCATTAAGTTTCGGATCCAGGTTGATCGAGCGATTTCTATTTATTTTGGCTCCTGAAGTTTCCTAAATTAATTCCGGACACCCAGAATAACGCATAAATATTCGCTCTTTGCAAATTTACGCCCAATAGATATGAATTTCGCTATAATCTATAAATCCGATAAAATAAATTATTTTCTAAGGTTTGGTTTGTTTCTTTGATTAATTATGTTAACCATCAGATTTCTTGATTAATTGATCATCGTAGATATCATAAATGAGCTACTGACTTACTAAGATATATTTTTAACGGATTAACTTAAAATATGAATTTTAAATAATTTTGTTTTATTATTCTTTTACATAAATTTCATATTTTTTAGATTTAAAGTAATATGTTCAGGTTTATTCTCTACATTTTCATTTCTTTTATTCACGTGATATGTTATTATAAAGTCGTCATTTATGACAATGTTCTATTTAATTTTTATTAGGTTGTTTACCATGTTTTAGGGCGAGTGGAATGTAGTGTGGAAAAGGGATAAATAGGGGTTTCTCTTTTTTCCGAAAAATCACTCGCTGTAATTATTCTCGATTTATTTTATTGCATATGTATTGCGGACCGTTTTTAATCTATTATAAGATAGCTGCATGCATGTGCAGAGTAACCAGCATATTTTAGAGAATGTGAATTATTATCTTATGTGACCAAATAGTCAGTTTCGCCGTCACATGCAATTTTTGTAGATTATATCCAGCTATTCTTCAATTATTAATTAACTGCATCGCTCATATGCTTCACAACATGGCCCTCTCGGGAATAAAGGCTCATCTAGTTTACTAAATACCATATCATTTTATATGTATTCTAAGTTTTATTAAAATTTTTCGCCAATGTTGTTGAATCTGGAGTTATTTCGGCTTATAAATGTACAAAATTTGACCTATATTTCTTCATTAAGGGTTTAATTACATTACTTTAGCTTTAAATTTTATTTATGTTAACCAAGAAGTTATTTTAGTTAACAATCAAGCATTATTCCTACCTTCAGTAATACATTTACGATTATTTCATATACTTATTATAAGAAAATCAATATTTCTTTTGAGATCCATTTACGGGCTATTTTCTTGTGTGAACCCGTTTCTGTTTTATTTATAATTGCAGACACGATGCAATTAAACGCCTCATATAGCTTATACAGGGTTGCTTTGAAATACTTTCCGATATTTTAATTGCTTATTCCTTATACCCCATACATTCACAAAATAATAATAATAAAAGTTAAACAGCTCTAATTTGGGTACTATCGAGTTTAGAACATTCTTAGAAAACTTTTTGAGAACTTCTGATTTGCAATACATATTGTCGCAAGCTTTATACCAGTTTTCGATGACATCAAACTACGTCTATTCCAATCCTATTCCTATTACGGGTCATTGAAATCTGCATTGATAAATATTCAGCGTAATTGAAATTTATTAAAAAACTCCATTTTGATTTATTCAATTAGATTTACATAGTTACGCAAGTTTTCAGACGTGTTTATTATTCACTTTTCTAATGCTTTTTGTGGAAGTAAAAATTATCAAAAAACGGTGAAAACTTAGTTATTAAGACAAAATATAGCTTATTTTATACAATTAGTTTGTTGCTTCTTTTTATTATTTTTAAACTAAAAGCTTTACTGAAAAAATAAAAATATGTAATGTTCCTTTAGAATACGTTTTTGTACCTTCTGTTAAAGTTTGAAAAAATTGGAAAACAATTATCAGCTGTTCAAGTTTACATAGATAATTTGAAATTATTTATTGTTCAACTTCGGAAATATTAAAAAATATAAAAAACCTTTTACAATTAAAAACGACTTACCTGAGCGCTTTACGGTAGTCCCAGTTCGTAATTTTTTTGTGAAAGCCATCTTGGAACAACTATATTAAATTTAAATGTTATCACTAGTAATTATTGGTTTATAAATTAAACTATATCTGATGATTTTAATACACTTTCATGTTAAAATTACATAATTTATTTGTGATAGTAAGGTCAAGCACCCAGTTATTAATAAATAAACAGAGTGCAATTCGATATGTTGTTTTAATTTAGTGTTTTGGCTAATAGATGAGTAGCTTTTTTGACTGTTTGTAACTAATTAATTGTGACAAATGCCAACAGTTCATAAAATTTTTTTAAGTACAAAATTTTTCAAAAAGAACTTAATGGAGTTTAATAACCTCAAAAATGTGTCTCTTCTAATACGTAGAGTTGGCCGTTTTAGCTTCAACGACTATTTCAAAACAACTCTGTATTAGTTCCAGCGGTGAATTCATGCTATTAATTTTCGGTTTTTTTAAATATTATTTAAGAAAGCAGTCTTAGAAGCGCTCATTGATTGAATTAATAGAAAGTTACCCATTTTAAACCAAAACATTTATTTTATTATGAATTTATTGTCTGTGTGCAAAATTAATCTAATTGGTATTGAAAGTGCCAACCACGCACTTTTCATGTTTTATTGGTCCTTGTTATCTCAGCTTCTGTCAGATGTCTAACTGCTATTAATTGACATTCGAAACAGGCACAACCTGAGATTCCCTTCCTACACAATTAGTCGGAGGTAACTCTATTTAGTAGATCCATCTTAAATTACATTAAATATTTTATTATCTACCATAGTTCATAGTTTATGTTCGTACATTGCATTCTATACCAAGTAAGAAAAGCATGTTTTCTTTACTTCTTCATACTTACCAAAGTTATATTACTCTTGTAAAAAATAAAAATGCATGGTGATATCCAATCTTGACAGTTGCTATTTGTGGCATAAATAATAACTGTCAACAACTGTTGACATAGAATAGCTGTTTAAATTAAAGAAGCAAAGATATCACCGTGCATTTTTATTTATTGCAAGATTAAGACAAATTTGGCAAGCATCTGAAAGTAAAGAAATCATGCTCGTGTTAGCATCAATGTTTTGCTATAACTAAGTAATATTAAATGGAGTTACATTCTATAGCGCTTTTCTCTAAAGGCTACATAATAGAACCTCTGTTCTAGAAGAAACAACTTCAAAATGAGCCAAAATCACATAACACTGTTGAAATATTCCAAATATTGTAAATAGCGTTTTCATTCATGCTTGTTATCGTTATTTTGATGCATTGGAAGCATTGCAGGTGTCAACATCTACATTTTATGCGGCGTTTACACGACTCGAAGCTCTATTCCCGTTTTGACGCATACTGAAGGTTTACAAGCATACTTTATTATCTGATGGAAACTAGATATTGCTCTTTCACTAACTAGTATATTCTATCTGAAAAGTTAGCTATTGGCACTTTCTCATATTATGTATATTGCGCGCTCTAGTACATTTACTAGTTTACAAACTTCGTAATTTAGAAAATCACAAAAGGCGTTTATATCATTTTATTCTATTTTTTAACTTTTTTGGATATATTTCAGCATTATTGTAGGATAAATTATTAGCCTAAACGCCAGTTATTAAGATTAATTACTTCAAAAAGTACCTAATGGGCAAGTGATTTGTTGGAAACTATCATTACCTCCATATTTTGTAGATTGTATTTTACATAGTAACAACGGCTAGTTTTATGGTAATGCTGAGCCGTTTATTTATATTTTAAATAACTATAAAGCTTATTCCTTAATAGAACAGATGCCGCTTAATTAAATATTAGGGCGATGTTTAGCGAAGGCTGAATATTGATATATTTTAAACCCAGTCTCCTTTCAAATAACCAGTAGGTCCACGCTGTTTCTAACAATCACTATGAAAATATTTACCTAACATGTAATTCGTAATTTGGCGTTATTTAATGATCATTAAAAGTTGTCTACGGTATAAGGAGTAGTTGTGTAATATTGACTTATAGCTAGTTCAATTTGCTGCAGTGCATCAGTGCAGTGCACATCAAGAATTTTCCTTTTACATAAAAAATACAATATTTTGCAGTTTTCCCAATTTTTATAGTATTTTTTATGAGTAGAAAGGAGTTAATATGCACCACGCCCTTGCAGTGCAGCAAGTCGAACCCGCTATTAAATTAGTACGTTTCCTTGAAAATAATGTCTTAACAATTTACTCACGATAGTTAAACTTCCGTTTAGGAAACTGATGTTTAAAACAATATTGTACAATTTATCCCTAAACTTTCAAAACTGCGAATGTGTACGGGTAGCGTTAATATAATTTAATTTACTTTATAAATATGCGGTTAAAACCTTACTTTTTCTCATATTGGCACCGTTTGAACTTGAGATCTCTTTGAAACGCTACGATATTCGTTCTATTATAAAAGTGCCGGAACATTACGTAAAATTTATTTGAATATGCCCATAAGATACAGTTGCTACCTTAAACATTTTACTATTCCGCTTGAGATACATAGAGCTAAAATATGCGTAAATAAGTATATAGTTGCCAGAACCCTTTTTACCTATTCTACACATTAAGGGCAAAATAATTACTGATATCTATTTTTATTAAAAAAGGTTATAAATTTTATTAACGTATTAAATTCGATGCGTATTGATGTGAAATGTTCTATCTGATCTAATTCTACCCTTCAAGCAGATTATAATGTTTTTTAAAACTATCTATAGATTTCTTTCTATTAGAATTTTGCGTATCTTTGAAATATTTGAAATACGGCATTCTAGTTAAAAAACTTAGTTAAGAGTTGAGCATAATTTATAACTGTAGTTGTATATACTGTAATACGGAAAAAGCTTTGAATATAGAAGAAGCACATGTCGTTTTAAAATTAATTTACTGAACCTACCTATGAATCTTTTACTGACATGTTTTAGTAATATAAGCTTTCACAGTGCTTAAAACTGATACAATAAATAAAAGATCTTAAATCAAGTTTATCGTTCTCTAAAACAGCATTAGGAACACTCTATACACGCATAAAACTATACTGTGGATGTAATAAAACTTTTACAACATTTACAAGATTACAAAGTAAATTAACTTTACAGGTTAGAACGGTAGAGAGAAACTTTTTTATGGAAACCGATTCATTTATGGTATAAAATTAACTAGAAAGCAAATTTTAGGGCATTAATTATTGCAACAAATGCAGTGTAACAAAAAAATTTTATTTTAATTAAGTTTAATCACAGCTTAAAGTGTCAGTTATAAAATAAATATTTCGTCAAGCCTCCTAAACGAATATGCCATAGAATAGACGAATGGCTGAGCTTACTATTTTAACAATTTAAAATCAGATTGCACACATACACACTCAAAGAGCTCTATTCCAATTATTTATTCAAAGCAAAAATGGTGAAGTAGGATGTTTTCTTTCTTGGCCTTTACATACCGAGAATTTTTATGATTACTGCCTTAAGGGAAATTATACAGAACCATTAAACGTTAACATATACGAAATAGATTATGTAGCGGAAGTTTGCACAAAGCGAAAGCTTTCAACTAACGAAATATTTTCGGTTTATTTTCTTTTAGTATCGTACATAACAAATAAAAATTTTATTTTAAAAATAACTTCTCGGGAAGGCATTAAGCGTAAAAATATTCATTTTTTCAAAACGTAATGTTTCTCTTTGGTTTTGTCAATTAAATTATTTGAAAAATAAAATTATGATACGTACCCAGTTATAAAAATAAAATAAAAATTTATTGCTGCGATTATTACCTGCAATTTTTTTTAGCAAAAATTAAAATTTCGGAATCACCGCGTATAATAGGTGATGCATCAGTGGTTTTGTTCTGTAAAATATTAAAATTCTTGCCCAAAGTAATAATAAAAAATTAATTTCTTCTATAAGCATCAATTAAATACTCAAAATTAACTAAATAGTTGAATAAAGTTTCTAATAACTATTTTGTATTTGGTAGATAATCATAACACAAGATATATTCTGAAAATGTTAGTAGAAAAATCATAGCAGAATAAGGTTTTGCCTCAAAATCAAAATGTAGTAAATTAAGTTGTATTTGTAAATGATTACAAGAACAAATAAGACAATTTATAAATCTTAGTTTCAAGTTCCTTAATTGTGTTAACCAATAATTTTAAAAAAATTAAAATTACTTACCAATAAATTAACTTGCCTAAAACTTGGGTAAAACGAATTCGAATCATATACAAGAAATTCAAATAGAATTTCTATTCCTTTATGTTGAAAATATAAAATAAATGCAATAAGATTTCCAAATTAGTAAAAAATACAGTTAACGGTAAACCATACATGCTGTATTAACCCTCGCACAATTCAGTAATTATTTGATCTCTAGTAGCAACATAACTTTATATGCTTCGAAACGAATTCCGTAAATGCGCAACACAGTTTTTCTATTAAGGTCTTTAAGTTGAAGATTCACACTAAAATAAGTTTCACATTACTTTGGTCCTTCTTGACAAAGTAAAAACAATAATTATTTTAGACAACAGAATATTTCAAGATGGATGTCATATTCTAATCAATCTCGGATATCAAATCAAATTTTAAAAGTTAATTGCAAATGTTCCAAAGCAAAAAGTATAGTTAACTTGATTTTAGTATTTTAGGCAGCAATGTAGCGCATATGTTTTTAACGCTATACCATTTATTTAGGAGTATTTCTACTACAATAAAACACAGCACAGTTAATCCAAATGGTCAGGTAATACTCCTTCGAATTTAATTTTGGCTTCAGCTGTTATAACTTTTAAACTGTGACGTTTCAATTCGTAGTGAAAGGTACACGGAGAAGATAAAGAATTTACATTCTACTCGGAAATTGATCTGTCGTGCGGGGCGGGGGGCGGGTCTTGATGATGTTCTCAGTAACTTTGGAGGCTCTCGCATCGTCTGGTTTTGCGGTCGGTATACCTGTAAAATAATTATTTTACGGTGGACGTCGTTTGTGCAAATGACGTCGTTCGGACTTCGGTCATGAAACGAACTTCAGTAATATTTAATTAATGATCGTTTCGGTTTTCAGCGGCATCAAAAAGAAAGGTAACGGTAATAATTTATTTACAGAAATTAAGCGGAAATTGGAACATAAATTTAATCAAAATTATAATAGTTCAATTGAAAAATAAAATAAACATGACTTTCTGATAGTGTAACGTGTACCTCAAATTAAGTACAAAAT
>JAHWXV010030035.1:0-15918 GCA_024586415.1 Phrixothrix hirtus
CGTCTTAGTATCTCCCCAGCATAATCACGATAGTCAGTGCTCCGGTTTCACGTAGGCCGTTATTACAAACGACCCTACGAGAGTGTGGCGCCCTTCTGAATTTCAATGAGTTTTCCTGGTAAGGCAAGTGTAGCGTAAGACAGAGAAACAATAGCATCCAACCACCTACCCCTACTCTACCGACCGTATCTGAGCTAGCGGACAATTGTATTTATTGCCGTTTCGGTTTATTCAAATCGGGAATTAACGGTGATAGGTCCTACTGAACTGGTTTTGGTTATTAGAATTAAATTTATTAAATTGTAGTGGTTAGTTATTAATTTTAGAATTCTTGTCGTAATTATTGTAATTACTAAACGGTTGATTTGTTCCCAGTGTATTATTTTGCACATTTCTAGTTAAAGGTAGGGATTAGAATGGAAATGGTTTATTTTGCGTATTTGGTTTGATTGGTTTAGTATATTTTGGGGAATTTTCAAAATGAAAATCATTATGCAACATACTAAGTACCGAATTTAAATCTGAAGGATTTTTGGCTCTCATACTGGCCTACGGGATCCTTTAATACACTAAATAATATTCTAAGTGCCAATTTCCTAAAATAATTCCATAATACTATTGATTCGTTGCTAAACAATTTGTATTAACATTCAATAATTGTAAATTTAGTGTATGTTGTAACTTGTTATAAAAATCAAATACATTTTCATTAAAATTTTGTTTTAATACGGTCATCTCAATATTGAGGGTGTAGATATCCCGTTTGTCGGAATAAGTGTTTATTAAAATATTTTTTAAGTCTATCCAGCTATTAATTGTACAACTCGCAATATTCACAGCAGCATCACTTTCAATTTTTGTTAGAATAGTTGACATTAGGTATTCATTTTTGAAATCTGAGAAATCACTAACATTATAAAATTTTCTAACTAATTTTTCGCAAATATCGAGAAAGCGCGGTAAAATTTTGTTAATTATTTTAGGATTTAAACTTAGCTTTTTTAGACAATCTTGAATATTACCAAGACTGGAGTCTGAGTTGTCAATGTTTGAATTTAATGGGTTTATTGGGGATTCTATACCTCTATAAGACATTAAAAGTACTTACAGTAAGAGTAAAATCAAGAGGTCCATTGATTTCTGTCAGCGACTTCGATGTACCCTCGAGGTTCTGTGCTTAGAACGTTGACTTTTGACACGAGATTTTGGTTAATTTCACTAAATCACGATAAATTAATAATTAATAGTTAATTTTCCTTTTTATTTCGTAGATTATTTTTCAGAACTTTTGTTTTGTTATATTCTTCAACTTGAAAAGTATCCGTTTGCGGCTGCGCTAGTTATATTTTAATATTAAACAACGCCCTTTTTAAAAAATTTATTCTTATCAATATTAATATAATGTGTAATTGTCTATTAAGTTGTTAGCTGTTTCCGATGAAGTACTAACTTAGACTACTTAAAATTACAATTCATTATAGTTATAACAAGAAGTGTGTTATCTGCATCGTAGCTGATAACGTAATAAAACTGGTTACACAGCATTGTATATTACATAACATATACAGGGTGCACTCTGTAACTTGTATCTATTTTTTATTTGCAAAATATACTAACCTTGTTACTACTATCTTAAATACATATTGTAACCAAGCTAGTCAATTGTTTTAAAATTTTTATTATTATATAACCGTTCGCTAAAATTACGATATTTATATACACTTATTTATATAAATATTTATTTCGAAATGCATTATACAACAACGTCTATATTTCTATTAACGTAAATCAGTAACCAATGGCACAACATTATAATAAAAACTAAACTAAGGAAATTTATTTAGATAACAGAAATATCTAGAAGAGTCCAGAATATTAGTTGAACAATGAGGTAATAAATTGCAATGCTATGACGCATTGCTGAAGCAATTTAAATTGACAGATATTGGTTAACGCAATGAGTCATTGTGATTACATCATCTATCCTATTACAAGAAACATGCTGGACGATCCTAGAATTCTCCATTACTTCTAATTTTTGTTAAAATGATCCCTTCTTAAGACTGTTACGTCCCGTAGTAGTGACCTTGGACTTTGGACTTGCGATAGTTCTACCTTTGTTAGCGAATGTCAGCATTTACAATGCGATCCATACTTGCAGCCCCATTTCTTGAAATTGGCAATCCACAGATTTCGTTGTTGGTGAGGTTCCTTTTGGATTCCACCTACACACCAGGATCTTGATACCAGTGCCTCGAAACAGCACCTCCAACATGTTACGTACCATACGCCAAAGCTGATCTAGACCACAGGTGAGCTTTGATACGGTTAACTTTCAACCGACACCGGCAAAAATTTGTTTCTTTAGGTCCCATAATGTCTTAGTAGTAAATACTTCACTATCTTGGCGATAATGGCGTAGTAGGTGACACGCCTTTCCAATTTCTGACTCTTGCTGCGGTATTTCTTCTACGCCTCCATACCTTTTTTTTTAAACTTAACTTAACGGGACATTCCGACGTCTTTGGCGACACAATGAGCCAAGGCGTACTCCGCTGGTACATCAAACATATTTCTGTATACCTCGGTGGTAACCCCAAATTTAGCTTTGTAGTGTCCTGAATAGGTTGTTGTAAAGTCAGTAAATGATTGTTCGCTGTTTCTAACTGACAATTCTTTCAATTTAAAATAGTTGATACTTTACACGCACTCTAGCTGTTTCAGTTCTGCGTTCCTCCCAGCGTATCGGCTAACCGATTTACGTGAACTATATTGGATTTTTCGCTGGGCAATTTCATGATTCGGTAGATTATATCGTTGATACTTTTTATTACTCTATATGGACCTTCCCAAGACTTTTGCAATTTGGGAGATAAGCTTCGCCGTTGCTGAGGCTGATATAACTAAAACAGGTAATCGGGTTGAAATCCTCCTGTTTTGAAACTTACATCATACTGAACTTTCATTCTATCACTGTCAATCTAGATATTATTACGAATTCTCTCATGAATGGAATTTAGTTTCTTTCGTTGGCTTTCAACATACGGATTTTCAGCGACCTCCTCCTCTCAAGGCATACTACAAAACTTCAAATCACACAGTAGCTTAATTTCGCGCCCAAACAACACTCTATCTGGGGTCTTTCCCGTCATTTCGTGTACAGCTAACCGATATGCCATCAGGAATAGATGTAAGTACTGGTCCCAATCTCTTTGATGGTCCAAGATAACTTTTTTACAAATATTTTATCATTATTCGATTCATGCATTCTACCTTTCCAGCTGACTGTGTGTGAAGAGTAGTTGTTCTAGTTTTGCATATCTTCAACAGCTGGTAGGCACTTTGGAACAATGCCGATTCAAAATGTCTTCCTTTGTGGGAATGTAATTCCAAAGGAATCCTAAAGCGGCTAAACAGTTCTTTTACCAAGGTCTCGGCCACTGTAACTGCCTCTTAATTAGGTAGGGCGTATGCTTTGGTCCATTCACTCAAATATTCCATTGCAGCCAGGGTGTTTTTGTGTCCTGATTCGGTTTCTAGAAATGGACCAGATATATCGATGGCTACTCTTTCAAATGGGCTACTCACATTATATTTCTGCATCGGTGCTTTGCGCATCCCCAATGGGCCGTTCACAGATTCACATGTTAGATATTTTCAGCATCATTACTTAACATCACCCTTGCAGTTTATTCAATAAAATCTTTCACGAACTTTTTCCAGAGTTTCCATATGCCCTCCTGATGGACTATCAAACAGCTATCCAGGAATTTCCGGTATTCTGTTCTTCGGAACCACCACCTGCGTTCGTTTTTTATTTCCATCATCATTTTCCAGGGCTCTCTTCAAAAGGCTGTCTTGAACTTGCAAGGATTCCTATTGGGACCAACATACTTTAAAAATGTGATTAAACGAGGCTACTTCCTCACAAGGCGGTCTTCAACTTCCATTCTTCGATTTTAATAGCACCTTCAGGTCTGGATCGTTTTCTTGATCTTGTTTGCATATATCGTAACTTACAGTAGTACGGTTGATAACAGATTATTCAACATTTGACTCCAACCGAGTACTATGCTTGCAATTTTCTGTGCAAGGCTGTCTAGATAAAGCATCAGCATTTCTATAATTTCTTCCTACACGATGTTCAACTTCAAAGTCCTACAACTGTAGGCGCTTAGTCCATCTCACTATTTGGCGTTCTGGATTCTTAAACTGTAAGAGTCATTTCAACACTGCATGATCAGTTCTCAATAAGGAACATTGTCCGTAAAGATATTTACAAACGCGTTCAATGGCCTTTATCATCACTAGAATTATTTACGCGTAACACAATAGTTGCTATCGGGTTTGGATGAGACTTTGATAAAATTCCCAATTACTCGTTCTTACACGTCTTGGGTTTGTGTTAGCACTGCAGCTATGCCAACGTGGCTAGCGCCGGCAACTAAGACAAGTCTTCTTTCTATTCTAGGGTAACTGAGTATAGGTGCCATTATTAATGTTCGTCTAAGTGTTTCAAATGCCTCTTGGCAGCTACTGCTCCATAGATATGGTTGGTCGTCTTCAGTAAGCTTTGTAACTGGTTTTGCGACGTCTGCAATACCACGTAAACATCGATGATAATAAGTGCATAACCCCAAGAAGCTCCGTAATTCGTGTTTATCTTTTGGTTGTGGCCATCGTCGAACGGACTGAATTTTCTCTAGTTCAGCTGCCACACCTTTTTTAGAAACCACATGACCCAAATATTTGATTTTATTTTGAAACAGCTCGCACTTTTTCGGACTAAGTTGTAAATGTGCACTTCGTAGTCTTTGAAACATCTCTTCGAAATTTTTCAGGGGTTCGTCAAAGGTCTTTCTAACAACTATAACATTGTGCAAGCATGCCAAACATACTAAAAGGCATCACGGTGAACTGCCAGAGACCAGATACAATAGAGAATGCTATTTTTTCCCGATGTTCTGTTTCTATACCGACTTGCAATAACCACTTTTCATGCCTAGAGTCGAAAAACATTTTTGGAGCTGGAAACTGTGACTAAAGTGTCGTTAATTCTGGATAGAGGGTAACTATCCTTTTTGGTCACATTATTTAATCGATACAGAATCGATTTCTACCACCTTTCTTCTTGACTAGTACAATTGGCGATGCCCAAGGGCTTCTGGATGGCTCTATGACTTAACCGGCCATATCCTTGGTAATCTATTCAGCTTCCTCTCGTTAGTATAAAGGCAGCCTTCTTGGTCGTTGACGTATTGGTTGAGCATCACCGGTATTTATTTTGTGTGTCACAACATTTGTTCTTCATTTTAAACAGTCATCCGTGGCAAATATATCGGCATATCGTTGAATCAACTGACTTGCTTTAGCCTTTTATTCATGGGATAACCCGTTATCCAAGGATTCGAGTTTAGATAAATTCTTTACGGGTAAACCTTCTCACTGACTTTTTGTGCAACGTACCAGAGCTGAGATAGGTGTGCATGATTCTAATTCAGCGCCCTTCTTTAGAGTTATCTGGAAGGTATTGACATTCATCAATCGAACAGATGTTGTTTCTTTAGCCTCGAGCAACACTCTTCCAGCTGGAATACCACTATCAATATTTATGTTGCAGGTTTCTAGAACTCCAACGCATCCTACCCCTAAGTAGATATTTAGGGTTGGCCCTTAACTGTTATTTCACTGCTTCGCGATAATGCCACTTCCTCTGCTAGGATTATTTTTATTGCATGGTCATCTCTTCAGCTAATGGGTATCTCTTCATCATCAACTCGTATGATATGATTCTTCAAGTCTAAGGCAAAGCCAAACTCAGACATTATATCCATAACCAATATAACAAGTTTCCCAATATCAGGTACTAGTACGCGATGCGTTAGCTTCCTCCAACAAATCTCAATATTTGTGGTAATCCCACCATGAACGGTTGCATGCTTTCCTGTAACTGTACATAATCGCAGCTGTGACGTCAGTAATCTTGCATTCCCAACAAGGGTGGGTTTTACTATTCTTTTCGTTGCTTCTGTATCCAACAGCATTTGGCAATTCATTCCTGCGATTGTTCCATTAATGTAAAGACCATTCGGTTGATGTTTTAACGATTCCACTTGGATGGTGACTTCCGAGATATGGCTAACAGATATCAAATTCGTCCCTTCACATCGATCCCTTCTAGTTTTCCTGATGCTTAGTTTTATCAGCGGAACTATTCATAGCCTCTTGGAAATTCCTCTGTATACACTTCCAGAATTGTGGTTTACCCCTCTTTGACTTTTGCATGTTATGTAGTCTCAATAGCATTTTTTCTATACTCTCAATACTATCATTAACTTCTTTGACTGCACGTACGCGAGCATAGCCCTTTGATGCTCGCTTGGCAGCTTCAAATTCCAGTGTGTGGGCCAATGCACTATAAAGGTCACGCGGACGTGCTAATCTAAATGCGTGTTGTATTTGAGAATCTCTAAAACCATTGACAAATGTTTGCACCCCAATTTGTTCAATAAAGCTTTCTGGAGACCTTGGGTATGCTAATCTTACCAACCACGCAATTTCAGCTTCAAATTCCTGGGGGTTCTCCCCAATCTTCTGTACACGATTTCTTAATTGGGCACAATAGATCTATTGCAAATGTTTATCTTCGTATCGCATTTCCAATCGTGAAACAAGATAATCATAGTTATTCTGTAGATCATCCGGTATTGTTTGTAGAATATATAAAGCATTCGCACATAGGGTCACATTAAGGCAGTTGCCCTTTCCTCAATCGTCCATCCATTCGATGATGCGTCTGCCACGAACTGTTTGTAGTAATTGGCCCATGATGGGTGCTTTAACGTGTCTTCTAGTACTTGGCATGCCATTTCAATAACAGGTAAATGTTTAGATTGCTGCACATTGACTTCTGTTGGCTGTTCATGAGGAATAGAAACCACGTCCTTCTTAGGCATGCTGACTTCTCTATTTACGGTCAGGAGGAAAAACTTTTGATGCAGTTCATCACACTTGTTAGCTATTTCCTCATATTTTGTTGACATGTCATTCGTAACATCTTCTGTTTCTTTTGTTAGGTCTTGCAGTTTAATTTGGCTTAATTAAAATTCTTCTTTCAATGTAATTTGACTTGATTTAATTTCCTCTTTCAATTTATTTTGATTTGAATTTAGGGATTCCATTTCCTCTCTTAATTGGCTTGTAATTTCTTCTTTTAATGCATTTTTCGCTAACTTAATTCCATTTTGTAATGTATTTTGATTGGTTTCCATTTGCTCTTTTAATTTGTTTGTAATTTGTTCCTGCAATTTATGCTGATTAGTTCCATTTCTTCTTGATTGGTATCCATTTTTTTTTGTAATTTAGTTTAATTGTATTCCATCTTCTCTTGATTAGAATCCATTTTGTCTTGCATTTTTTGTAACATTTCCAGCAATGACTCCATTTTTGTTTTTCGGCGCTTCGTGCCACTGGCATATATAAATAATTAACACTAGCTTGTAATCAATAATAGGCAGTGAGTTGACACTTTTAATAACAAACACCACATCTGGCACCAATGTAACGAAACTAGTTAATTGTTTTAAAATGTTTATTTATATTTACTAAAATTACGATATTTATATAGACTTATTTACTTAAATATTTATTTCAGAATGCATTAGCAACAACGTTCATATTTCTATTTATATAAATCAGTAACCAATAACACAAGATTATAATAAAAAGGAAATTTAATTTGCTATTTATATAGATAACAAAAAGATTTAGAAGAGTCCAGAATATTAGTAGAACAATGATGTAATAAATTGCAATGCTATGACTCATTGCTGGACCAAATGAAATTGACAGATATTGGTTAATGCAGTGAGTCAGTGTGATTACATCATGTATTCTATTACAAAGAACATGCCGGACGGTTTTAAAATTCTCCACCAAGTTTCCATTATTTCTAATTTTTGTTACAATACTTTTACATCCAAAAGTTTTAATAGCTTACAGTTTACAAATGTTTATAAGCGTTAATTTTGCGAAAATACACCACATTGAAAATAAACAGAATTGAATATAGATCATCTATGATTTAACTAAAAGACATGTCACCGTCCGATTTCGTTTCGTGTACTATTTTTCCCGTTTAATAAAATTGGTATTGTATATAAGTTGCATGTTATATATTTAAATTGCGCTTCTGGTTTTATTTTTAAACTTTTATTTAATTTGGCTTAGCTTAGGTTCCTTAGGGTTTTGAAACCAAAACTTTCTCGTAATAAAAATTGCTTTCTTCCACGAATGTTTATTTTGTGAATAAGTTTTAAAAATATTACATATTCTTAGCTAATTATCATTAGATATGTAGTAATTAATCCTTTAAATTATCTGTGTTCGTCCTGTATATAGTTTTTGTTTGATACATGTTCTGTACTCTACGGTCAAGGATATTTGGTTGCGTCTTGCGCTCCAACAATCTATTCTTCCAGACAGATATAAACTTCACTTAAATTTGACTTCTATATGAGCTACAAGTGTGTTTTTCTATTAAGTTTAAATTGCCTTTTACTCGAAAGACCCATTTTAAATAGAATGGGGTAAGTTATTTTCCCGATCTTAAGTGAATTCTTTTTCGTTATACTCATTTACAGTTTTTTTCTTCCTTCCGTTTATTGTACGTTTTACATGCATTTTTCCATGCGTGGGCTTCACAAACCTGCACGCTCTTTATGATATGAAGAGGACTTGACGAGTTCGAGCACGTAAATCGAGAGATCCTGGTTTGTGAAGGACGAGGACTCCCAATTGTTACTATACCGTCTTGAGCCTCCCGTCCATAGGACTCCAGAATGCTCCAGATTCTTTGCTGTCTAGTCCGAAGTGTCCTGCCATGATTTGTGAGATCCTCGCATATTTAAATTATTTACTTTCTTTTCCTCCAATGGTTCACTTTACTATGAAGTATTATGCTTTAATTAATACTTGCTGTTGAAATACGTTATCTTTATTCTTTAAAATACTGAAGTGCTTACTTAAATTTAACTTATTAAGCGTTGCACCGCAAAACTAAATTTTACTTGTTGCCAAAAGTTCATAACTGTAATTATAAAGATTTCAAGTTAGTTAAACTGTGCTTTAATAATTATGTGCTGAAGAAATTAATTTTACATTACTTGATATTTTTATAATCGTTTGTTGACCTGTGTAAACAGGAAATTCTGAAAGTTATCATTTTAATTTTAACAATTTTGATGTTTATGAATTTAAACAAATTATCGTCTTATTCTTTGGTTTTGGTTGGAACTAGAAAAAAATTCATTTTGCCGTAATTAGTTATTTTAATTTATGTTTCATTGGCTATTACTGAAAATATTTAACTTTCATACAGACTTGTCTGAATTCCAATAATGGGTATTACCAAATTTAATTAGCTACATACGAACTTTTATTACTGCATATAATTTAGTTTTACCATGATCTATTAGAACGGCGTCAACAGACAGCAAATGCCTGGTCTGTCTAGCACATGTTACTAGTGTTACGATTAGCTTTTTAGAATTTCAACTTTGCAAACCTTTGAATTTTAAATCTATCCCTTATACGCTTTAAATAATTTTGTTAACGTAGTTTTTCTTAAGCAATATTTTAAAAATTCTGCGATTGTTATGCATTTAGTTTTTATTTAACGCTATTGTTGAATAAACGTTAATTAGTTTCAGCAGTACAATCGCCTTGCTTATTCTTGTACCTTATTTTATTTCTTTCTTTCATGATTATAAAGTGTATCAAATTATGAGGTAGGTACCCACAATAAGTTCTCTATACTGAATGTGCATTATTGTTAAGTTTTGTGTTTGATTTATATACAAATTAATTTCAACGTTACTTCCTAAACAGTATACTGAATGCTCCTGCGTATAGTTCGCCTTCACTATACACAGTGGATTACAAAGTTGCCTCTCTCTTCTTTCTATAGCTTACAGGTTCCGTTGTGCGGGAATACCTCGTACAATTTGAAAGCGTGGCGCTCAAAAACATTACTTACTTTTCTATTTTCTCCAAGAAAAATTGTACCTTATATTCGACTAAAAAGTTACTGCATTTCCATAGTTTTACAATTGTCCACCTCCTACTCTCCGATAAAGCTCTCCGAGCCGAGCAACCCTCTCTTTTACCAAGCAAGTTATCCTTCATTTTCTTTCCTATTTTCAATCCTTTGCTTTTTATCTAGGACGAAGCTAGCTTACGTGGTAGACAATCCAAACACAATTTACAAATTTACAAGAAACTATAACTCCGAGTACAAATAAAAAGACAGTGTTTATTTAAGCAAAGTAAGCGAACAATTTCCAATATAACAGTAACATACTCTCATATGTTTTATTCTACTGATGCACACCTACACAACCTATTTTGTATTAAATTTTGTTCATTCATTTAGGCAATAAACTCATAAACGTTTACAAACCTACTGAATACGGATAAACAATTCATTTTTAAATTTTCTTTTCGGTTTATATAAGGTGTTTTTTGTTTTTCATCCCAACACCATGCCTTTTATTTAATATTTTAATAATTTGAATTAGTTAATTTAATAGTTTACTAAGTTTTGTTACAGCTTCAGTATGTATCTTCATAAACCAATGTTCCGTTATTATTTGTTTGCCTATTTACATTTTAATTTTCTTGCGCAAAAGTACAGTGGCGACAAACAAAAGCGTAGCTCCATACTTTGGCGATCGAAATTTCTCTCTCTTCTATTGTGCTTTAAACAATAATGCCAACGCATTCGGTATTGATTTCAATTTCTTGTAATAGCTTGTAATTACTACCAATAAATTTTAGTTGATATTTTAGTCATAAATGGCATCTATTACTAATTAACTTATTTGAATATTTCAAGTAATAAATTGCGATAGTAAATTACTTATAGAAGGAACCTCAAATTGAATGAACTATTTTTAAACCTTAGTAAAAGATTCATTGGTAAATCTTAAAGAAAAACCTGAAAATTATAATGTTTAGCAACAATGGGAGATTATTAATAAAAGTTTAGTGAATAATTTGGGTGTGATTTGTTGAAACACCGCCATAGAAATAGCCGCGATTTCAGAAGGGATGTTTCATTTAAGTTCATCTAGGCTTCTTCATTTATTCTTGTGCAATCGGTCCTTTACATAACCTCACAGATAAAAGTCTGGAAAGTTATATCCGGTGGTCTAGGGGTCAGGTGTTAATTTCACATCAAGCGAAAATTAAATTAGGTATTAAAATCAACGCTTTGATATGAAATTCACATACAAAAATTCAAACTAATATATTTACAGACATTACTAAAAGGGTTCCCACAAGTCGAAATTTTTGTATCTACACTGGCGAGCAAAAAATTCCCTTTCGTTTGATGAACCACAAGTTATCACTTTTCAACTGAATTAAATTGTATTATAATGGTTTTTAACAAAAATAAACAAACAATAAACAAATTTTAAGTTAACGGAGTATTGTTAATAAGGCTTGTTTCCTCCTCTTGCCCTTATTGCTGCCGCATTCGATTATTCATACTCCTTATAACTTTTTGGACAGCTTCTTGGGGCATAGCTTGCTACAACTCTATTGGTGCTATCTTGAGCTCTCTGATAGTGGTGGGAGAGGGAATTCGGTTTCTAATTTTCCTTTTAAGCTCACACAAATGTGTTCAATGGAATTCAGGTCTGGACTAATTGTAAGAAGAAGCCACTCCATAGTTGATATCTGCACATTTCGAAGGTATTCGGTAACTATCCTTGCCACGTATGAACGATCATTATCGTGCATTAAAGTGAAAGCATCATCTACAAATTGGCCATAAGGCATGTCATGTTTTTCAAGGATGTTCTCTATATATTGTTCTACTGACATAGAGCCTCTGTCGATAAAGACTAATTCTATACGGGCTTCAAAAGAAACACCAGCCCAGACCATTACAGAACCTCCTTGAACACTTACGCACTGGGAAATATTGCATTCAGCGTAATGCTCTCCAGTTCTTCTCCATACTCGATCCTGGCTATCGGTACCAAACACAGGAATTCTAGACTAATTCGCAAATAGCACGTTCTTGTACTGACGCAATGTCCAGTTTCGGTGATTTCGTACAAAATCGTACAAAATCAAGCCCATTTGCTGGGTAGTGGGCTTTAAGTTTACTTCTCACAATCTTCTTCTTGAAATCCATTCACTTATTCTGGTCCCACGAACCCTCATCTAGACGGTTACGAATTTTTACAGCAGTAATATGCCTGTTTCGTAAAGCGGTAGATACAATAAAACAACCGTCCCTTTTGGAAGTGGCTCTCATTCGTCCTGGTCCTCGCTTAAAGTAACCAGTCTCCTAATAACGTTTAAAAGCTCATTGAACCTTGGATTTACTTATTTCAAAACGAGTCGTACATACCGTTGACCATATCCTTCTTCCGTTAAAGCAGCAATTTGAGCTGCTTGTGCTTCAGTTATATTCATTTTTGGAGTAGCAAAATAATTGAAACTTAACCTCTTCACCTCGTCATACTTCCGGGAAATGAAAAAAGGTGCACAAATCTACACATCTACACATTTAGGTGACAAACTCACTACAACGAATTTGAAATAAGCAGATTCATTGCGCAGGAACTGAATAACACTTCGCCTAAGTGACAACTGTGTTGATTGTCAGTTGTTCTCAATATTACCAAGCCTGCTGTATTGCTGTAAATGAATTGCAAATAGTTTACAAGCGTTGGAAGTGAGAATTTAGAAAATATTATAGTGGTCCAATTTTTTTATCCCCAATGTAAGTTTAAGTAGCTTTAAATAAATAACACTAATAAACTATGTGCCCGCGATAGAGAATATTTCATAAAATTAAGTAACCTAAGATGGCAAGTAAGTAGGATTAAAAGTTTACAACCCTTCAATCACGTCCAAAACGGACCGTGTGAAATTAAACAGGAACCAGAAACAGCACAGAATGGAAAATTGTCGAGTACACTTAAAAATGAAAAGATATGATTGGTTGTACAAAGGAACAAAATTTTGTTGCCTTAACAATCAAAGAAGGTACAAAACAAAGTTTCGACTTAAAATATCGTGTTTTTGCACAACGCCGTTGCCAGACGGTTTTTGGTCTTGTGTGACCTAAATAGAAAAAATAAATCTTTAATTGCCAAACGCTAACTGAAAGTGATTTCAGTTCGTAAGTGTATCACCAGTTCTATTCACAAAAGATCACACCCAACAAAATAAAACCACAGTTCTCAAGTAGAGTCTTAACAATTAAGAAGAATTAATAAAGGTAAGTGTTGGTAAATATCCAATAGAAAAGTAAGTACTATAACCGAAATAAAATTTTAAATTGTATAAATCAATTTAAAATAACAAAGACTCCATAACGAAGGAAGGTTCTAATATGAACTTGGACTCATAAAGTAGCCAATTGTTGCCAGAGGAATCGCAGAGCAGGAAGTCTTCATGAAACTTAATAGAGTAAGTGAAATTAAGCATTTACTTTACGCAAAGTGCAGTTTAAGAATAAAAACCTTTTCAAATAAGGACAATGCTAACCATTGCATTATTTATTCAAAAGTTGTTCAACTGTAATTGTAGCAAACACTGAGATGGACAAAGATAAAGTTTATCTTTAGAGCATTTACCTTTATCCTATTCAGGACTTGTATTTTATTCTTAGATGTTTACGTAAAATTAAATTTGTTGCCTTTTTGGATATATTTTTATAATGGTTTTTATTGATTGGAAATAATTAAAAATTTAATGAAAAATATAACTCGTTATTATGGAAACTAGACGGATGCTTTCTTATCCTTCCTTTGTAATAAAAGGTCATTGACTGAATCCCATAAATTAAATTAAAAATCTAAATCAAATAAAATTATAAAGATAAGGGCAGGACGAACAGGTGACACAGTCGGTAGGATTTTAAAGTGCATACAGGGATCTGGCATATACAGATTCGATATACTATTAATAAACAGTTAACTCAGTAATAACTAAAAGATGAGTAACTACTGTAATAAACCGCTTCTTACTGTGTTAAAGCTATGCTTAGCACGCGACATAGATATCGAGGAGGATGGTGACTAGGAAATTTTAGTAATTAAATTAGAGGAATACGATCGCAATCAAAGAAAACTAGAAAACAAGGTAGGATGGCGCAATTATAACATAGCTCAAATTAGTCCAAGTAATTTGAGTTCAAACGAACAAGGTCATAAAATTATTTTAGGAGCAGAGGTACGTACCATATTTCTGCTACGCAGTATGAAAGATAAAGACAGACGACAATATAGATACTTATTTTAATTATTATGAAAAAAATTTACGCATAAGTTTGATTGATAAAGAGAAATAGATCTAATAGCTAAAGCATTAAGAAGAAAAGCTTCAAAAGCATTTACCCAGTTAAGTGACGAACATCTAAAAGATTATTCGTACGCCAAAAATACTATTTTAAAAGCCTATTCACTAGGAGCGAAATTTTACAGGAAGAAATTCCGTAGCGCCACAAACGGGTTGCAGATTAAGCAGAAGTTTCATGAAATGGCTGGAGAAAATAGACAGCTAGCAAGATACGTATATATGCGCTCAATCAAGCAATTTTGTTAGAACACAAAAAGGAAAGCCATCCACAATAAAAACGGAATCAGAAGGAAGGAAGGTAAAGGCTTCACCAGGAAAATTAATGGGGAAAACGGCGCAACGAAACAAATAATGCACCACCCCAGAAAACGGAAATTCTCAAGAAGACGAAGGAATACACAACATGCGATGAATTTGAATACGATTAGTTCAGGTGTCCGCAGAAGAAACCACTAGATTTCAATAATTTCACAGGAAACCTAGAAAATACGAGACTCCAGCTTTCAGAATTTAAAGCTAACATAAAAGGGAACTAAATTACCGGATTATATGATATAGGTACTTCCATAAGCGTAGTTAAAGTGAAATTCGTAAAACCACATGAATTCACTAGCGAACGCGTCCAAATTAAGCAGATCTTCTCGCAAGAAATGATTATTGTATCACTTGCAAAAATGTTCATACAGAGTAACAGATTAACCAGTTATTTAGAAACAGATGTATACACAAGCTTGCCTTGTGAACTAATATTAAGAATTACGTGCGAAAAAAAATCGACAAATAAGTGCAGTAACGCGAGCACAAGTACGTAAATGTCATAAAGCAACGGAAGAACAACAGAGCGAGAATAATACAAACGTTCCAGTTAACAATGCTGTAAATAAAATAGAAACGAGATAATATACTAACTTGCGACCAAAGACCTATAGAATTGATTCCTTTTACTTGATACCGTACACTCGGCCTGGAATGAAACTATGAAAGATATCTAGGGCTTAACAACTTTATCAAAACTTTTATTAGCCCCCTTAGTACCCGTACTTACTGCGTCAACGTTTTTGGGATAATCTATTGCTTATAGATATCATTAAAGGGCATTCAGTAGCTATAGTTTCGAAAAAAAGCAATTTCTCTGTTTGATTAAGATTGAACATCTGTATTGAAGAATAGTTAATTGGTGACTATACCAGAATACCAGGAAAAGTCTTAGATTTAACTATAAGCGATTTATTTTTAAAATCAGATGAACTTTTCCGTGATGCCCATTGTTACGATGATGTCACATTGATAGCAGCTATAAATTAATAACCCGAAGCATACGAGGATCTCACCGTATGTTTTTGAATTTGGCAAATAATTAGTTACTAATTTGAGGTTAGTTTAATGTGTCAATTGTTTGCGAATAATTTGCACCTTATTTAAAGTCAATATCTTGTTTTCAGTAAGTTGTGAGAATTTTTTGAAAAGTTAAAGTTCGGCTTAAAATGGAAGTGACGCGAGAACATTTTCGTGCCATGATTTTGTATGATTTTCGTT
>JAHWXV010030082.1:0-12326 GCA_024586415.1 Phrixothrix hirtus
TTGTTTGACATTTGTGTGCGTTAGTAGATTTGTATTGGTTAATAAAACAAAATTAGGTTATATTTTTAATAATTTATCCGACTTCATTATTGACAAAAACGAATTGGAATACATAGATGTAAGTATTGGTATGACCAGCAGTGGAAAGTGGTTTTTTTCGGACAACCAATATTGTACTTACTGTACAAACTATTTAAATTTTGGATTAATAAATCTCCAATGGATCATACACTGAAATGTATATCTTCAAGAAATCTTTTAAAATGAATGAAAATTATTTCAGTTTAAATCGCTTCTGCCTGCTTTCGTTTTCCAGATATTTACTGAAATATAATTTACACCCCAATATTGGGAATGTGAGCATGTAGCAAAAGGTTTACATTAATAATAAAGATTTGTTTAAATAAAAAAAAATAATTATTTATGATTTATTATATATGAAATACGCAGTTTGCATGGAAAGCGAATTAGTTTTTTATAGCCTTTAAACGTAAATTTGAATTTTTAACTTAATTTACGAATATGAAATGAAAGTTTTAATTAGGCGAAATATTTTGCTATTTTTGCAGGTTTCATTCTTAATTTTACGTCAATTGTGCCGCAGCGGGTACGGGTACGGATTATAGTAGACATCAACGGAAAGACCTTCGTAAATAAAGGATAGTGCCAATTGAAAATTGTTTTCTATCTATTACGGTTTTCGAATTATTAAAAAAAAACGAATTTTCACCTTAACTTTGAGGGTTTCCGAAAAAAATAGGTGTCAATTATTTTTATTTGTTCTATATGTGTGCAAAATTGCATTTAAATCGGGAATTAACATTTGGAGATGTTCCCTTGTAAGTATAAAGTAAACTGAATTGCTTGGTTAAGCTTCAAAAACATGTAGTGACTCGAAAAATGAAAAAGGTTCTAATGAAATGTATCGAAAATTCCTCCGTTAAACAGGTAGGGGAACTTGAGCCGGAATGGGATAGCTAGCGTTTGAGTTATAATAATTTGATTTTTTAAGTAAAAATACTAATAAATTAATAAATACATATATTCATCTGATTTTTTTGTAAATTAATGATTGCATCATAGTTATAAGACAAATATCAACATAGTGTGAAGGGCTTGAAGAAGAAAGTGTAATTTTCGCGTTCCTCCCCACATAGTGAGCATCGAGTCAGCGTAATTACTATTCAAACCTATATAAGGCACGTGAGCCCATTCTTTGAGCTTAAGATAGAGACACAATCCTTCAAATGATGTTGAGTAAAATTCATAACAATGGAAACAAGTTGTACCTTCTCCTTTATCAGGACTTTCCTCAATATATTCTCTATTTTTATTCATTTTCCCCTTTCCTCTACCCTTTCTGCTTCCTTACTTGTTGATGTTCCTATCCGTCTAATCTTTCGCATTCTTACCTTCATCACTGACTACTCTTTTACAATTTTTCTAACTTTGTTTTTTTTTTATTTTTTCAGCTTTTTCAATAGCTTGCAGAAGCTTCAGTTTATATTGTGGCACTGGCAAAATTGCAGTTTTTCCTGTCTTACAATTCATTTTTTTCGGCTGACACTTTCGGCAGTGGCATTAGATTTTTTGGAGAAATACACGAAAATGCAGTGGTAGTGTCTTTTGTAAATAAACTATCCAGCATTCATGAGCAGCCAGGATTTGGCTCAGGTGCAGATAAACTTTGAACTATCTTTTTTGTGAGTTCTGTAAGAGCAAGGTGCGTGTCATTTCCAGAATTAGCCTCGAGAACTAAAGTATCAATATTTAACTCTTGTACCCGACAGTTTCTTTTCTATAATAACCGGAGCTGGTTTAACTGATTGAATCTGGGATAGTTCTGCAGTAGTTGTAGTTGTTATGTCTTTTTTAGTGACATTAATTTGTGAATATTCTAATTCAAGACTCATGAATTGACAGCCAATATTATTGTTTTCCAAACTCATTTAAATCAGAGAGCAGAGCAAAGATTTTAACTATTTCGAAAAGTGTGATTACTTTCCCTTGATATGTTCTAAATAATTTTCTTGGTTTCTCTCCACCATAAAAACGCGTTGCTTCCATGAAGGTAATATCGAGGGGTTATAGTCGCAGAGAGCTGTGCGGAGGAACGCAGAGTAGTATAACACCATTGTCCCATGTTAAGTCTATCACTTGCAAAACTTTTGTGTGGGCCACATGGCCGTCCACAACACAGGAAATTTTGTCTTCAAAATCTCAATGAATTTTGTGATCCACCTAATGAAAATTTCAGTAGTCATCCATCCAGAATCATGTAATTCTGTCCATCCTCCCGCAGGCAATCCATCTTCGAATTCTTTTTGTTCCCTTTTTCCACGGAAATATTAACACTGGTGACATATATGGTCTACCAACCGAGATACATATTTCACCAGTAACTGTATTGCATGTTTTAGCGAAGGTCAATTCCCTTACCTGTCTTCATCCCCTTGATGCAACGACCTTTGACATTTGTTTTGGATTTACAGGGTCGCCCGTCTCATCGCAATTATAAATTATATTTTCGGTCAAATGGTGTTCGTCGACTATTTTAGACAACAAATTGAAAAACTGCGTAACTGAAACTTTATTCAATTCCATATCCCTAGCGCCCGATGTGGCTTCAAGTTTTTTTGGACTTAATTCGCTACGGCGTTTCATAAAACTTTAGTCTCAGTCCAGTCCTGCAATTTGATTATCCTTATTGAAATTATGATTTAGTTTATCTTTTTCAGCAAGTTGAAAAGGGAATTGGCGACATTCTTTCATTGTTACTCCAAGAAAGCATCTTCGCAACTGTGTAAATTGCAAAACGATTTCTGTTTCTTGTTCTGCAGTGACAACAAACTGATATTTTTCAGCTTTTTGTCTATTACCGAGCCTTTCTTCTGTCTTTCTTTCTTAACGTATCTTTCTAAAGTAAACGAGTGTACGTTGAGTTTATGTCCTTTCTATATTTTCTGTAGATCATTTTTGTCTTTCCGACTTCTTTACGCAGCAACTTTAATAATGACATGAACTACATTAAATATTAGATAATTACAGTATCCCATTCCGCCCCACCCCAATCCGTTATTTTAAGAACGAGTTAAGAATAAATAATATTTCTTACGTGGCCCCCTAAAAAAATCGAATAAATTTCAATCAAATAAGGGCACTGGCCATATTGTTACTCCTAATCTGCCAAGACATCGATTCAAATAATCATTGTTTAGAAATTCTATAACAATTACAGTATCATGCATGAGCTATAAATTACAATGTACTTCTATCGGAATATCTTATATGATTAATGGAAAATCTTCTTCAAAAAGCTGTGTAATTTTTTCCATTCAATACGGTTGGCAAAAATATAGGTTCAATCAAATAGTCACTAACGATACCGACGCAAACATTACACGAAAATCTTTCTTAGCGTCTAGATACCTTAATAACCCGAGGATTTTCGTCAGACCATTGTGGTCATTATTGGATTCACAAACACAACAAAAATTTGGATAGACACATTATCGTAGGAATCATTGACAAAATAACATTTTTAATTGAAAATCAGGCTCTGTGAATGAGTTTACTTGTTATACGGTGATACGGGTAAATTTGCTGCTTATGAAGAACTCTTCATACTGTCATATGTGAAATATGCAAATCTTGGTTTAACCTACGTGTGCAAGTTTCAAAATCTTCTAGAATTTTTTATGATACGTTCTCAACTAATATGTGTATTCGGATGTTTCTTACAGCTTAAGAATCAATAGTAGTGTGTTTGAATACTTTTCTCTTACTTAACACTCTGGTTAATTGCTGCACGCGTACCTTATTTGGAAATCCTTGTTTACTGTAAAATTTGCTATAAATTCAACAAACTAAATTACAGTGATACATCATACATGGGCAACGTTTTTTAGGTTAGATCGTATCAACAACATTTGTATAAATACACCATACGCCCCTTTTTAACAAAACCCCTTAGTATTAAAAAATATAAATGCATTATTGTGACCTAAAGATTACAATTTAATCGTCGTCGTGGAGGTATAAAGCTTTTCATCTCCGCGGCTAGTTCATTTATCACATTTTTGGAGCAACTTCCTGAGTTAGACGTCGTGTCTTCATTATATCTAAGAACTAAAGTTTCAATTGAAATAAGATAATCAGTAACCTCCATATCCGTTAGTGTTAAAACAATCTCTGGTGTGTTTAATCACGAAAATTTCAGCGAACAGTCACTTTGGTTGGTTTGTTATAATTGGGTTTTCTATCCTAAGTAAATTTAAGAATTTTCCTAAATTGAGTATTTTGGAATTTGGGTTATAATATCTTAGGAGATCATGTAAAACTGTTCGCAACCGTCTACCTACTAATGAATTGATAAGTGTGACAAATTCTGTTTAGAAGTAGAATTATGCTAAAAATGATGTTAAAAGGATCTTCATTTACCTTACCATAGATTAAAAGTCCCCAAAAGTTTATATACACCTTTGGACAAACCCATTAGTGTGAGGGTATTGGAGACTAGAACTAGATAATTTAATGTCGTATATTTGACCAAAATGTAAAAATTATATAAAATTAAAGAGTGATACGTTGTCTGAGAATATTTGCAAAGGAAGTACAGTGGATGAAATTGCAATTTTCAGTGTAGGAGTTACAACATACGAGGGGAGATCAATAAATTCGCGGAATAGAGGGGATAGTGGGAGAGGGGACTACTGTCGCGTGCAGTATCTATGAAGCGACGTCTTATTACTGTACCTAGAGAGTTTCATTGTGATTGTGTTATTAATCTCAGAGTTATTATTGATCAAACAACCAAAGGCGGCTAAAAATATCGACAATGGAAAAAATCGAATTTCGTGCGATTATAAAATTTCTAACAAAACAAGGAAAACCACCTCAAATCTTTTTAAGTGAGATGTCTTCGGTTAACGGAAACTCTTGTCTTGCTAAAACCATGATTTATAAGTGGCATAACCTTTTTAAACAAGGCAGAGAGTTGATTGAAGACGACCCCCGACCAAGTCGGCCAATTGAAGCTACATGCGCAGACATTGTGAAAAAAGTTGAAAAACTTGTATCTAAAGATGCTCGTTTAAGGAAGAAACAACTTGCAGAAATGGTTGGAGTATCTCCTATAACCATTTCAAATATTCTCCATTCCCGTCTTGGCATGTAAAAGGTTAGTGCAATTTGAGTACTGAGAATGCTCACACATGCGCGTGGTGTGTACGCGAGTTCTTAAACCTCTGTCAAGACGATAAAGATGAAATTTTGAGTCAAATTATTACGGGAAATAAAACTGGGTTGATTATTTTGAGTCTCAATCTAAGTAGTAATTTATGCAGTGGGCACACAACCCCCAAAATAGTTCAAAGTGTCACAATCGGCCGGAAAAATAATGGCAAGTGTTTTTTGGGATACAGAGGGTATTCTGCTGATTGATTACAAAGATAAAATAAAGGTGTTTCAATAACAGTGAAAATTAACAAAAAGTATGCTGCTTTTGCACGGCAATGCGCCAGTGTATCGGAGTCATGTTGCACTTCAAGGGTGTGGCTTTGAAATGTTAAACCACCCACCTTACAGCCCAGACTTGGCACCCTCAGACTATTATTTATTCTCCAACTTCAAAAAGGATCTTCATGGGAAGAAATTTACGAGCAACTGTGAGGTCAAACTTGCAATTTCGGTTTATTTTGTTGGAAAAAATAAAATATGTTTTATAAAGGTATAAATAAGTTGATCGAAAGATCTGAAAAATGTAATAGTATCAATGGAGAATATATTGAAAAGCAAAACTAACACAATGTACTCTTTCACCCTCCTTCCCTCACATTTTGCGAATTTATTGACCTCCACTCGTATATAGCTTTATTTGCCAGCGAACCCTTGAGCAAGGGTTAGAAATCTTTCCCATTTAATGGTAACATCCATACACGCATGTAGGAACAATAACTAAACGTTTTGACCAATCGGTAGGTTCCTCCACCGGCAGGACTATATTTTTAATCATCAACTGATCAGTCCTTTTTTAACCCCTGGTTATTAATGCAACAGAAATTTTACTGAGATTATTACCAAGTGGAGTTTCATAAGTTTTATCGAAACAATCAATCGATGAGAATACACCACGATACTTTCCAACAATACATTCTACGGTTTTTCCGGTAATAGAATTAAAAATAAATATGAGACATGTCTCAAAAGTAAGGTACCATGTTTCATTAAAGCCTAATAACTAAGTACATTGAAAAATTAAATTAACCATTTGAAAGTTTAGGCCGTTTTTCTAGTGGAAGACAAGGGCAAAAATTCCGTCTCGAAAAAATTTCAATTCAATGGTATAAGATACCGTGATATGAACTATAGCGGCTGATCACTCAGGGTTAGATCGAAGGAAAAAATCAGTCGAAAGAGGCCAAACCTCGTGGCTCAAAAATATTAAAACATGGTTAATGAATCATCCGTTTACATCTTGAGAGGAGTAGCGTCCAAAATAACATTAGCAATTTGGATCGCCAATCTCCACTAAGAGGTGACACGATTTAAAAAGTTCATCACTGCAACTTGAAATTTATTGTCGTCTCAGAAGTAAGCCTTCGATCAGCTCGCGAGATTGTTTTCACACGTTTAGCGTTTGGATGTGTAAGTGAAGTGTTTAAAACTGAGAATACTATACTGAGATTTGTTTGGTGAAATTGATTTTCGTCCATAAATTTCAATAATGTCTTTATAAATTTCCATAGGTGACGGTGTTTTTGCGTGTAAGAAGTGAGCGACGCAATGCAACTCTAATTTTGTATAGCAAGAAATAGGGTTCATGTTGAACAACTTGTGACACTAGCAGATGTAATGTGTGCAAACAAATTAAATACGATTTGTGTAGCAACCACCACGCCCTATCAAGCACTGTATGATTAATAACAATAGAGATAATATCAGCAGGGAAAAAATTATTGCACTTTACTTTTGGATTATGCCTCGTATTTCAATAAGGTTTATGCGATTTGTTTTAAGTTATCTATATTAAACTTGATACAATATGTGAGCCGTCAAGCACATCAAATAATAGTCGCGCGCTTCTATAGTTAAACTAGTACTTAAGAAACCATTTGCTAGAACTTACGCTAAATATGTAACTATTCACTTGAGAGCTACTAAAAATTTGAGATTCTACAAAATTTTTTTTGGAAACGCCGTTAACTGATTATTTCTTGAAATTTCGGTAATGATGGTTTTGCATGCACTTCATACACATTCACGGTTACTGTCTACTATTTTAGAAATGTATGAAACCACACGAACTGCATTTAAACTTCTCATTCCTGTATTTGTACCACTATTGTAAGGATACGTTTTTGTGATTATCGCATAGTTACTTGAAGGATCATAATTTTTATTATAACAAGCTTAACTGATTTTGGAGAGAAAGTGCTACTCCATAGATTTCCATATTTGGATTACTTTAGTTAACTTCTTGCAAGATATTCTCTTCAATTTAAATGCTCTAAATCACTAGCATTTGTTAAGTACTTTAAAGTCGTACAAATTGAACAGCTGCTTTACCTGGTTATTGATCTCGATTGCTTGAATATAAACCTCTTAATTGTAAGTAAGCGTCACCTAGGAATGTGAATGCTGAGAATGTATGTCAGCTCTTGCTGTTTGTTTAATAACTTTAGATAAATTAAGCGATATTTAGTACCATGCACGTTAATGATTAATATAATTTTAGTTAAACAAGGGTTTATTAAAATAATTTAGAAATCCATTTTATAAAAGAAAGATAAAGTTAAATTAAAAATCTATTCGAATACACCTCGTATTCATACTTTTGGAATATTGTCTAGTAATTTTAGTTGAAACTTCGTTAGTATTACGTCAGAGGTTTTAGAAAATTATTGCAATGCACATAAGATCACGCGTCAATAACAAAACAAACAAGGTTAAAGTTGTTGGTTACAAAGTATAAAGTTATGCGCATAAGAAGTTAACTATTCAAAATCTGGATTAGTATCGTCCTCGAGTTCAGTTCGCAAATTTTCCTATATGATTTTTGGTTTCTGAGAACTACTAACTTTCCTTTTTAGAAAGGAGATTTTTTAATTTAGAAGCTTTAAAAGTTTTCCCTCCACTTTTCATTCAAGTTTTTCATATTTAACCGTTTCGCACTCTGGATCATGTATTTAGGAAACAAGCAGCTTAGTTACTGCATAATCATGAGAGCTTTGATTAGTCAGAAGGTTTTACTTTAGAGTTCACCTTCCTTTAATTCACGATGCAGATAGCATTTATGTCAAAGGAGATGAGAAGATTGATTGCATAAAAAAAGTGTATCTATGTCTGTAACAGAGTTTTACTATTCACTAACGAGGCGGTATGCTCTAAATTACCTTGCATTTGTGCTCTATTCAATGTTTATTATTTGTATACGTCTAATTCGTCGCGAACTACGGACCAACGTTTCCAGGAGGACGACCACGTTCTAAGCGAGTTAAGGCAATTACGGCGTTGCGAGGGACGAGTTCTAGGCTATCGACTTGCAGACGTAAATTTCTGACGAGAAAATTCCGGCAGAACACAATTAATCTGGTTAAGAAGTGGGATTGTATTCAGGAGCGCTACTGTTTCGAACGATGAAAGAGGGCTCACCAGACCGAAGACCAATGAGATAGGAGCGGTCTCACACGTCAACGTCAACCTGAGTATCAGACTCAACTCCTTAAAGCGGTGCCTATGAATACACTACCGAAAGGCCGGCATGGAAGGTCACCGTGGCACCCTTACGAACCTGTAGGTATAAATTATGAGCCTTAAGGCTACATGAACACAAAATAAAAGGCTAGTAAACTTGAACAATCAAAAAATATCATAACTGTCAATCTCTGAGAAAGCACTCAATTATGCAATACATGACCAGCTCTTGACTGCGGCGACTGGATAGTACCCAACCAAGGAGTTCGTCTTTTAAGCTAAAGCGGGTTGTCTTTATATAGTTCAATTCTTAATCTAACTCACATCTAATAGATCGTCTACTACAGTTGGAAAGCATCGTCAATGGTTACCGCTATTAGGGTGTCAAAGTTACAGGCATTTTGTACACAAATAGACATACTACTCGAAGGTTTTCTGGCCCTCAGAAAAGAGGATGATTCACACTCGCAACAATAACAAATAAATTAATCGACAGTGACAGTACCTTGAAAAAGGGTTATCACATCTTACTCAATTTCACCCACACACGGAGATTTTACCACATTCGGTGTCGCCTTAACATCCTTGGGCTTCTAGGTAGGGTCTAGCATGGGCCAATGAGTCACTTGTGGTAGCATTCGAGGAATAATGATTCCCGGAACTTACAAACAAAGGTTATTGAGTCGGATTGATTTACACATCAACACAGTTCCACGAAAATCTACACGCCACCAACTTTTTTGAATTTAACTTGGCGACTCTGCTGCACGTGCGGTGTTAACGTCGGGTTCTGACTTTAACTTTCGCTGACACAATCAGCGTCAGCACCGAAATTACTACTCCGCGAACCGGTGAATATTCAGAGGCCCTCACAGAACGCTAGAATTCAAAAACCCCAAACACAAATTATACATCTTGACAACTATCAAACCTAAACCTCTAAGACCTGAAAATACAAAGAAAAATCCAAATAACGTTCATGATAAATTTTATATCTATGTTCATCATCTAAAATAGCTGAATACCCATCATGACACAGTTGAATTATTCACTCGAATCGAACTATTCGTTATTACTTGCCGATTATTCGCTCGTTAGCTTCGATTAACGTACGACGACGTATTGGTTTTTACTTCTGTTAATTGTTACTTTTAAAGGTGTTGTCTTTCACGCTGTTACCTTTCTTGGCTTCTTGCTTAGTTTGTTCAACACAATTCCTTTCCCTAGTTTCTTCAAACCCTAATTAATGCTTAAATTCGTTTAAATCGATATTAGAAGTTGAAGTATGAAGAATTTTTCGCAAATCTCTCGCTCTTTTCTATATTTATATTCTAAGGTGTGACAATATTCATAACTAAATTCTCAAGATCTATACAGTTCAGCATCAAATTTCAATTCATCAAGTTTTTATACTTATCTTTTGACGACTGCATATATACTTATATATGGCCTTTGTCCAATGTTATTCTGCATACAACATCCACATTTTGACAATAAGAATAATCAAAATAGTTTGATGGTTATTCAACATTGTTTTCTTCACCACACCGTTATAAAACGCATTGCATAGAATTTTTGTAAAGTTTATACTACTTATAATTTTTATCTAGTAATAAAAACAGTTAGTGCAGATCTATGATCGCTTCTCATCCCAAGTAAATCTGAAAAGTCGTCTGCTTCTTGAAATTTTATGATTTCGTTGCGTCATACTACTTCAAAAATAATGTCTTAGATGCGACCTTAATAGGTAACCAGGTAACATCGTCAATTTTAAAATAAAGACCTTAAACATGCAGAAATAATGAAATTCAAACTGAATCTGTGGAAGACGAACATGACGTTTTTTATTGGACAGAATGCAGCTGCCTACAGATCGTTTACGATTGACGAAGGTGTAATGTAGAAAATAGAGGTGGTTAAGAAAATTCTAAGAAAGGAAATATAAAGAGCATATATTTGGTAGCAATTAAAAAAGCATGTGAAATAGAGCATAACAGAGAAAAATAGCGAGAGCGAGAGATTGGGCTATGTTGTACTGAGTATAGGAGCAGAGAAATTGTAGTGTAGAAATGGTGGGTTATAAAGATGATAGGCTTTCTTTGCCTATCCCGCAAATAAACGGCATGACCAGTAGTAGAAGTAGCTATATCAATAAATAGAACACTAACAATTTGGACAATATCGCATATGATCCTTAATAAGCCAATCTAGTACTTGGGATATCATTGAAGATTAGGTTGCTTGTTGATATCATACCTTGTGGATCACTCTTAAAGAGATCATCGAGATGCATTTGGGGTTTCTAGCAAAAGTCGAAAATATAACCGAAGTTCAGATTCGAATAACACATTCTTTAAATAGATGTAGAAAAAAACCACCAGAATGATATATTTGGAATACATTTGCTAGCTGACCCAGTTACAACAGAAGTTATGATCCTATAATGTTCCATACTAAACCAGAAAATTTTTAAATTTGAGGAAAATTCTGTAAAAAATGATTTTCCTCAAATACGCGTGATTGTATATATGGAAGTAGAGCAAACCTTTACCTACGCTGAAATTTTAATAAAGCTAGGTTTTGATTCTTCAAATGAACTATGCCGACTTGCACAATGGTGCAAGTAAACTGAATCACACTGGTATCTACAAAATACTTCATTAAAAGCTTATCTCACATAGAGCGTTTCTAAAATGCATGGCGAAACGTTATCAGCATTGTCAGATTTTGGTGGCGTTCCGCTAATAAAGGACAAAATATTTTTTCCTTAAGTTGCCGCCTAGATTTTTTTCTTAGAAACTGGAGTTGTTGTTGACAAAAACGTAAGAGAATGGAGAAAATTTAGAGAAAAGTAAATAAGTTGGTTCGGTAACATTTTCAAAAAAATTTTGAAAATGTCACCGGACCCTACCAGACGTTCAGAAATTACGTTTCTCTGTCACACTTCTAGCAGAATTGGATTTTTAATCGACACGGACGTAAAAGAAACGCGTCTATCGTGTTTTCTTTATCCGATTAAAAAACCAACCAACTTATTTACTTTTCTCTAAATTCTCTCCATTACCTTCCGTTTTTGTCAACAACAACCCCCGTTTCTAAGAAACAAATCCATGGCGGCAACTTAAGGAAAAAATATTTTGCCCTTTATTAGCGGAACGCCACCAAAATCTGACATCACCCTGGGCAAAAAGCAATGGTATTTGGCATGGATTCGCGTTTGCGGATTTACAATCCAACCGGTACTCCTGTTGTCATCATTTCTTTCTTTCCTTCTTTGCCTGGGCGGACTCGAGGTTTGGCATTTCATAGTCAAAATTCTGATTTTGTTTTTTGTTAATTTCGGTTTCGTTTGTAGTTCTCTTTATGAGGATTTTTAGGCTACTAATGGAATCGTTTTGTTTTTGTAATTTTAATTACAAATCTGGTTTTACGAAATCGCTTGTTTGGTATTTTGAGAAATTTTCGGTGAAAATTTCTTTTGCCCAAGGTGATGTCAGATTTTGGTGGCGTTCCACTAATAAAGGACAAAGTCTTTTTTCCTTAAGTTGCCGCCATGGATTTGTTTCTTAGAAACGGGGGTTGTTGTTGACAAAAACGGAAGAGAATGGAGAGAATTTAGAGAAAAGTAAATA
>JAHWXV010030091.1:0-15803 GCA_024586415.1 Phrixothrix hirtus
ATATATATATATATATATATATATATATATATATATATATATATATATATATATATATATATGAATACAATCAGGTTATATTAAATAACTAGCTAACTAAAAGAAAAGAACAAAGAACGAATTAGGGCAGTTTTAAATTTAATAAACTTGAAAGAATCGTTATAAAAGACGCTAACAAGGTGAGATTCACTCTTGTTATTTATACAATCATTATAATTTTTAATAGCAAGCTTTCCAGAAATATTCTTTTGGTAAAATTAGATTCTTTATAAAGCAAATATTGACATCTGCAACTACAGCTAAAAGATGGTTGGGTGAAAATAAAGATATTTTGCTTTATCTTTTGCTAAACTAATGCCACAGTCATTATGTTTAAATCTGAATATAATCACAAAATTGAATTACTTCTAAGTGATATAATCGTTTACAAAATTCTAAATAAAGATCCAACTTATTCGTTGGAACGGAGAAACAAATATTTTAACTAAACCTCTATTAAGCAACAAATATATCACTAATGAAATTTAACAAAATCTTATTATTTATAATAAACAAATTACTCTATTCATGGCATAAAAAATTAAGCTGGCCGTTATAAAATGATCTATTTTTAATTCAAAAAAGTTGCTAAAAGTGTCCACAACGCATGATTGCATGCGTCTAACCATCGATTGTCGAACGCGCACAAGTATTCCTGGTGTATTTCTGTAATATTTGCAGCTGTATAAAATCCGATGTGTTAATTCTTGCATATTCGTTACCGGAATCGCCTGAAAAGGTGTTTTAAGATGTCCGCAGAGAAAATAATCCAAAGGATTACAGTTGGGTGAGCGAGCGGGTCATAAAGTAGGTCCATCACATCCGATCCACCTATTTGGATAAACATGATCCAAAACTTCTCTAGCAACAACACAGAAATGTGGCGGCGCTCAGTCGTGTATAAGATACATTTGATGTCGTATCAATAACGGAACTTCATCAAGCAGTAGCGGCAATTCTTCTTCTAGATGTGCTTACAGAAGCGCTTATTGCAGAATATTCACAATGGAGATAAGTTTGGCGATACAGCCTTTGATCTAAACGAGAATTACCATTTACACGTTCTTATGTAAAGTATATATCTGTTAGTTCGATGATTGACAAAAGATCTATTTCAATAGTGAACTATTAATGCGCTGATAACTAACAACCGCTGCCCGTCAACCAACGCGTTCGACAATCGATCGTTAGACGCATGCAATCATGTGGACACTTTCAGCAGCTTTTGTAAATTCAACATAAATTATTGTATAACGGTCTACTTAATTTTTTATGCCTTGAGTACAGTAATTTGTTTATTTTGTATAAAATGTGTAGTGCATGCTGTAACTCCGAAATCAGATATTTTCGGACACATATTTATAGAATTTTCTTTTTATTTTGGCGCGTTTAATCGAACCCCAAAGTTGTCCAACTTTTTAGGACCACCCTGTATATTCACATAACATATTATTCTATATATTAATATACTAGTTGTTGAAAGCAGGTTATAAACGTAATCGGGTAGTTTGAACTTCAAATCAAATATTATCATCTTAGTAAACATACATGTTTACCATTAGTTTCATTGCTTATTTCTCTTAGCTCGAAGCAGTTTTCTATTCTAAGTTAATAACTTTTGAATTTGTTTGTCAAGCTTTAAGAAGTAACCCACCATAAATTCAAGCGCAAAATAACCTACACCGTCCTCAAACAGTGATATAAGTTGACAAAGCAATAATAAAAAGTTTTATAATGAACAAGCGAAAAACTCAAAGCGGTGAAAACAAAAATTTATATTAACTAAACTTTGTACAAGAATATTATTACTTAATACTTTTTTATGGCTTATTTAGCTTTATTGGCCCAAATTGAAATTTATACTTGCTTATACTTATAAAATCTGAAAATGTCTGCCAATTAGTCAATTTAATAGAGAATGCTAAATGGTTAAATACCTGTTAGACTATACAATAATGAGGCTTGGTGAAGCTATAAATAGAGTAAATCGCGCTACTCAACGGTATTAGGTAAAGATAACTGTTGACTTCTCTACTTTATGTAAAAATGTAGCAACTCAAATAATAAGTAATAAGTAATATAAGTAGTATTATTTGCGAGAGCTTATAATAAATAAACTTGAACATTTATGTGTTAGTGAGAGAAATTTCTTATAGCTTATAATCTGCTTGTAATAAGGATAAGGTATCGTAAATACTTGGTTCAGCTATATTTATTTTCATTCTTTAATAAATGAAAGTAATTATGCGTATTTCAATAGTTAAGTTTTAAAATTTTTTTAAATAAATAGCTAAATAAATGAACTAGTAATAAATAAAAATTAACAAATAGGAATATAAATAATGCAGTAAATGAGTAAAAAATACAATGGCCGTTTACAAACAACCTACAACTATGATATCCCAGATGTTATACTGCATTTTTGATGAAATTTGGATATGTTGTTGATAACTAAAGTACGAGATACCTATGTTACTTTATCTGCTATTAAACGGTTTTATGCGATAGAATTCACCCTCGAAGTAGAACTTGTATGCGACAATTTGACAGTTCCACATTCAAGAAATAGACCAATTTGAATGCATCAAACTCTAAAATAACTGCTTTCGTGCTCAACAAAAGCTTATTTTTTTCAACACTTGCAACATGTTATACGGGTAAAAACTACTTTTAAGAAAAATAGAAATTTTACATAAATTAAGGGTTGGCTTAAAGATTATAACTTATAGAAAATTTAAATTTACGCAACTTTGGAAATGGATGAATTGCACGTTTTTGAAAACAGAAATACACAAATACGTTTTCTAATATAACTTGACTTATTTAAAAAATATATATGCTGTAAAATACGTTAAAATTAAATTTAGTTGCTTTTGTAATTTCATCAGAAATTATTTTAAATGCTCCTTCCAATCCTTAATCGCAATAAGTGGTCTAGTTTACATACATTTAATTTGAACGTGAAATTGCATCAAGTGATGTAAAAGAATTTATCAAGTTGTATATTGTAAACAACTATATTTTCTTAATTTAGCACAATGTCAAGTTATAATACTCTATAGAACATGAAAAAATTTTAAGAGATAAAACTTCAAAAACCAATGCTTATTTAATCTGGTTAATTTGTAAGAGTTTTTCTACTACTACGTAAATATATTACTTCTTGTATAAAATATATTTCAACACCGACATAATTTTATGTTGAAATGTACGAGTATATAGTCACAATAATGCAATATATTGTAAGTCAGCCTATATCTTTACCAATTATGCATATATTGCAATATAATGTATGCAGATTAGAGCAAATTTTTCTTCGAAGGTAAAACAATAGCAGTAATCATCGAGAAAGTGTTGATGGTATAAATATTTCTTACGCCTAGAACTAAAAATGATTTTAACATTAGTACAGCTCTCAATATCAGAGTGCTTTTTGGAAGAAGGACCGAAGCTAAGCTCAGGAAGATTTTTGAAAGCTTGTAGTCCTTCTTCAATGTATCCACTTTTATACCGCGAGTATTTGAATAAATTTATGTATCGCGGTGTTGAAAATTGATTGTGGACCAAATATTATTGGAATACACTAGGCGTACGCTCATCAATACGTTGTATTTCTCCGCTTATTCCTGTTTCTATTACTCTGAAGATAACATGATAATGCAATGAAGTGTTACTTTAGATACTACATTCGAACAGCGATCACTCCAGAATCAAATAACGCAACGCTTGTTGTTTTTATATTAGGGAATGTATTTTCTTCAATCAAGTGCTAAGGTAACCTACAAATAAAATAAATTTCTAAACATTTATTATATAAGGTTCTAACATTCCCAGCGGAATATGTTAATCTGTAAAAGCGACGCAAAATCCGATTTACTGCAAATACGTACGTCTTACGTTTCCGCGAAATTACAAGAAGATTAGTTTGATAAGACATTTTAAAAGACAATAAGAAGTGAACCATGAGTGAGTGACGGCGAAGTAATTTCAAATAAATATTGTTTATTAAACTGCTTATATATAAAATGTATTTAAATAAAACTTAAAGATAACGAAATATTACGAAATAACCAAAGTATCAAATAACCGTTCAAGTATGAATAAAAATTACTACTGAAACAAATGACAAACGTAAGGCAATTTTAAAAACCGAATGTAGTTAACTAAAGAACATTAATTGGAATTGCGTAATATTACATAATAGATAAATTATTAATCAAAGCATATAAGCGATATGCTTATCAATAAGTGTAAGATCGAATAACAACTATCAGAAGCGTTCGAGGAACAGAGAGCGATGTAACCAATTTCTGTATGAAATTACTAAGCTTTCAGCGAAAGAGGACGGTTCTTGCAGTCCCGCACTCGAACTACCACCGACAGTTCTTGACACCGCGTCATTCTGCCGATACATAATAGATGTATCTCTGCCACGAAGGCCGAGATAATTTAATTGTGTTAAAAAGCGCTTTGTTAATCGCAAAGAACGCAAACCATCTGCTTCGATTTCAGACATCCGTAAGAGTGAAAACCCCCCTCGTTATTACCCGATTACGTATTACTTGTTGTCGAAAGCATACGTGTTGCTATGTAGCGGGAGGCTTTCGACAATAAAGCATATCTAGAACGCTCGCACGTTGTGTTAATTTTGTAGCGGATGTGTAAGCGTCACTATAGTCGAGTGAGTTGTCTATTTAGCGAGAGCCAGTTTCACGCCAGCATCCCCTTTGATACCTTCGTCTGCCGAGTGGCATCGGTCGCAAGCAGACCCAGGAATCATTGCCGGAACCGCATAAGTCATTTTACAAATGGAGCACGTACGCAAGCGACCTGGCTCTTTTAGCACCTGGAAAGATACTTTACTTGTTTAATAAAAATTCACAAGTAACAGGCGACCATAAAATTTCTACCGGACCGACGCGCTGCCTTGCAAGGGACACAAAGCGATGTTCTGCGTCTATCAAAATTAACTTTATACCGCGAACGTCTTCCTTTCCTCTGAAAGCTTTTAGTATTAACGAACCAGAATTACTTTTGTTTATACTTATTAATTATTCGTTCTTGTGAATATGTAAAAAATAGCAAAGGCCTTAGTTTGAGTTATAATTTCCATTATTGTGAATAAAATTACGTTTGAAGATTTTATAGACCTTGTTATTTCCGCTGAACTTAACTATTAAATATTCGATTGTGAAAAGATCGTTTCGCATAAGAAGTCACGACCTCTTTCGAAGGTCTTTCCATTTTAATACATAACTTTCTCCTATTTAGGATAACCGATTGCGAACCGTTACAAGGAAGAACTCCAGCGACAACTGAAGCCTGCAACCAGACCAAACCGAACCGGCCCAATCCTACGAGCAATCCAGGCTGCGAAAATATAAATAATTTTTCCTGATACCGTAATTCAAATACCACGTTTTCAACCGTTACAAGGTCACATTATTATCTGAAAGCAGTTTTCCCGGTTTGGATGATTCTCCATAAACATCAATTCGTTTAAATGTATTAACTTTAGCATAGGTCCAAACTCTCTAGTGCGTTAGTTTGAAACTAGAAACAGTTACAAAATAATCTTTCATTTAGTTCATATTAATGGCTGTACTCTATAGCAAATTGTGAGTGAAACCTACTAAACATTGTACCTACTTATTTTTCTACTTCAAGCGCCAGTGTATTTTCAGAATGTATTTCCAGTTGGAAACCGCTTTGATAACAATTTTGCACGTAGTGTAATTCAACTCTTGTATTGTCTTGCTTCGTGTCATTAATAAACACTCTTGCTCTTGTGAGTTATCGGAATTTTCTAAAGCCTTTTTGGTCATAAACATATTAGTTGTTCGTGACACTATTCTATGTGCATATTTAAATCTTGCTAACCACCATTTTGAAATGGCGAATCTAAAATCTGTAGAACCAATTACCTTTCGGTCTTCCGCATTTACGTGTAGATTAATGTCATGAGCAATGAACCAGTGTCAATTGCTGATTTAAAATTCTTCAATGTGAAATCACAAAGTATCGCACACTTTTCTCTATGAGTAACATCCTTATTATAGTAGTGAGTCCAACGTTGTAATAGACTCACAAATTTTACTTTTCTGAAGCATCGTCCTAGATTTTAAATGTTTAGATTTTGTTTTCTCCACTTCTCTCCTATTCAAGAATGCTTGATTTATATTCGAAAATTGTGTACTTCTCTCTATAAAGCTCCTAAAAATTTAAAGATTCCCCAAATATAACACCAATTCCATTAAATTTACCCATTGAATATAATAAAATTGTTTTGATACCTTTTTTTTACTACAATTTCACTTAAATAAGTTTTCTTCGCTATTTTTATAAATAATAACTTACCTACTTAAAAACAACTTAATATTAGAAAAAAATTAACTATGGCGGTCTTAATTCCTAATATCGGCTTTTTGTACCTACAAATACGTGTCACGTAGTTGGTAAGTTTAATGTCAAAAACACACTATTAAGAAAAGGTATTATTTATGTAAACTGTAGTTTATTATATTCTAATGTACATAGATTATATTGCAATAAATGTATATGTATAACATATATTGTGTCACAGGATTCATGTTACAAGAGGTGCGATGAACTAAAAATTTTTGAATTTTATTTTAAGATTATGGGATTAGGTTCTGCTTGGTATGAATAGAATTTCAAGAATACTTCCAGTTTTTGAAAAACAAATTAGCCTTGATCGTGAAGCGAAAACTGGTTTCTTTTTAGGTAACGTATCCTTTTTGTTTATAATAAGTCAAAATGTTACTAAGAAAAGTTGTTCAAAATGAGAAATTATGGCACTACACAAAATTTGAGGAATATTTACGTATTTTGATTAAACCGTCGTTTTTTTAGATTAAGCAAAATAAATTGTATGTACTTGCCCACAAATTAAATTTACAAAACGTAATAACATTGTTGTACATAATGTAATAAAATTATTTATTCAAAATAACTGCCGCTATTTTGTGCAAACTTTTCTATGCGATGTCTGAATTCTCTGAAACTGTTACGAATTGCCTCAATGTGTATTTGCTGTGTGTCATTTCTTATCCTTCCTTTTGCTATTTCTCTACTGTTAGGTATTGGTTAAGAGTAAACCAGTTGTTTGAGACGACTCCGTAAAAAAATCTAATATTGTGAGGTCGGGCGACATCGAAGGCCGCGCCATCGGACCATTTCTAGCCAACCATTTTTCTACAAACACCAAATTTATCCATTCAGCTACGCGTTCTGTCGAATTTGGAAGGCATCCGTATTGTTTGAAATACATTGCTTGTCTTTCTATCAGCGGTAAATCATGTAAGTACTCTTCCCTAAATCTTTCAAATAGCTGTACATAAACATTCTTATTTAAGCGCCCGTCTATGAATAAAGGTCCAATAATGCCAAAACAATATGAAAGAGCACGCCGTACATTCACTTTTTGGTAATACTATAGTTTACAATTAATCCGAAAGTTTGGATTTTCTGTAGACCAGCAGAGACAATTTTGCGAGGAAAAAACGCCATTTATAGTAAAATTTGCTTCGTCTGAACATTAACATTTTGACGTATCATGAACAAAAAGGGTACGTTACTTAAAAATAAATTAAAATTCAAAAATGTTTAGTCCATCGCACCTCTTGTAACATCAATCCTGAGACATACTATATATAAAATAATTGCATAATAGCGGAAAAACGCTTACAGGCTAACTAGATTTATGGCGTTATTTCTCAATATTGGTCTTTGAAGTTTTATCTATTTCACTTTTTTTCTATCCCATAAAGTATTTAATCTTGAACAGCTTGTAGGCTAATACTACAATATTGCCTTGAATTAAGACCATTGCTTATCCCTTCATAATTGTTTACAATGTTGTATATATAATATGAAAAATGCTTTTGATGTCACTTGATACAATCATATTGTATTGCATTTAAAAAAAGGATAAGTTAAAAGGAGTACCTCTATTCAGCTAATGTAACTAATTATGCCAGTTATGCCAATACCTTTGATAGTCTTTTATTTAGCGCTGAAAGCTGTAACTTTACCTAGAGTGCTCAAGTTTTCTTCAGATAAAGATATTAATCATTTACATCTGCATCACCGACACTAAATAATTTTGTGACGTCCACATTACTTTCGATTTTTCTATTCTACAAGGTGTTAGAACGTCATTTATCTTTTTACTCGCACCCAATTTCACTGCCCTATATAAGTGGACTTTAGTGCACCCGTTGTTCAGTTGTACGTGTCGCAAGTGGATTTTGAAGTATGATCAAGCTAGTGGAAAGTTTTGATCTTTTTAAGAAACCTTAAAACTGAAGCTAAAGTTTGTCTTTCTTTATTGTACCAATGCCTGTTGCAAAAATATTATGAACATTCTATGCTTTAGCAGCAAATTAAAAGAAGGATATACATAAAACTACTACATAAAATATGAACTAAACAATTTCACTACACCAGAAGGAGCTTTAAACAATTGTTGAAAGCGCATTGTTTCATTTGTCTTTACAGCATCTGAATGGTTTAATATTATATTGCTTTTCATACCCATTGGAGGATTTTGTGATTCAAAGCGTACCCGTTTCGGGCTCCCCAATATTTTTGTAAGCTTCCTTGTGAATTAAAATTTAGAGATTCTCAATGAACCTACCCTCAGCAATATTTAACTGGTCGTTACCTTCTCCAACTATATGTTATGCTCTTCCAACGATATCTTAGTGGGTATTGCGTAATGGGACAATGTTAAATCGCTCAGAACATTATTTTACCTTTAGCTTGATAGTTTTTAATAAAGTTGGCTAACATTCTTTGTCCATAACATTCTCGATGCGGTGTTGTGAGGTGTGTCTTTCTGATATGGCACATCCAACTTAGACTTTACCTAAAAATTTGACTTTTTTTTTGAATTTTGCAGTGTTTGGACAAACTTCAACATCATTCGTATAAAAATAACAATTACCTTTATTTTAGAATTAAGCAGAGTTAAGTAGTTCTGTCGTCCACAACTGTCATTTTGTAAAAAAATTTTATATTACAACTCCATATATGCAATATTTGAAACGCAAATCAAGAAATATACAAATAGTAATAGCTTTCACGTTTAAACTTTTACCATAAAATATGTTCAATAAAAAGGGATCTCAGGTATATCTTGAAAATTTTAGCAAATCCTGATCTTTATTGATTGCAACTCTTTAATTGAGTTATTAGACTAATTTAGTTGATTGGGCAGCTATCTAATTATTTATTAATTTAGGGTCAACGGCCAACTAACTTCCATTGGAGTAGCTTTAGCATGCAGCTTAAATGGTTCGTACAACAAATAGAGTTATCTACATTTTACCCGCTGTGTTTATTGTTAAAATCAAGCTTTGTTAATCTTCTCGAACACAAAGGGTATGTTTAAAATTTATTTATTAAATACGAGTTACAATTTATGTCATTTGCGTGTGGTACATAACAAAATAAAACTACAAAATTATAAAAAGCAATAAAAGAAGTAATTAAATTAATTAAAATTGATTGTTTTTAATTTACGAAATAATATATTTAGAGAGAATAAGGCATTTGTTGCTAAAAAGCTTCTTTAACACAAAAGGGATTACATACTTTGGCCTACTAAAGGAGTGAAGCTGCAGTTTGCCTAAGTTTTAAATAAAAAAATTTATGAATGAATGTGCGAGCTGTGCACCTTTATTTAGATTTAAATATGTCAAATTACTTAAATATGTAATTGCATGTCTTTTGAAATTTCCTGCTTGGCGTCACTCCCAAACTTGAGCTAATCTATTGATTTGTAAATTAATCTTCCCAATCTAGTGGTAGATTTCGGGTATTAAATTCTAACGCTGTGTTTATTTGATAAGCTGGTATTTATTGAAATTAGTTTCATGAATCTAGAGTGGACGTTTGTTTCTTCTCTAAGTTAGTTTGACAGTAATCTGGTAAGTAGATCGTTTGACTGAATTATCTTTCCTACTAAATAATTACACTGTGACTCTGCGATGCTTGATCCATTGTAGCTAATCATAAAAGACGAATATTTTTGGTTGTTGGGAGTTTATATAACCTTTCCCGCCGTTTATTTATCCAATAAGGTGTCTTGAATTTTGTCTTTAAAAGTTTCGCTCCGGAACAGCCGATCGGAACGGACGTACATTAAGTGCGCTCTAACTGACCAGTTGGCATATATTTTATTAAATTTTGTTAATAAAATAGTTTGTTTAAAAGTTACCAAGTTAAAGATCTTTTAAATAATTTTGCTTGTATTAATATTCACGATGTGAAATAATTAATATCTAAGCAGTTCAAAGTTCAGCGGATTACAATCGACATAAAACTAAAATAATTTTAGTTTTCTTATTTTAGTACTGTGCAAGTGAAAAATATAATTTATAAGGGATTACAACCAAGACCATGATGAGGAACAGCCCCAATCCAAGGTTACCACCCACAACCCCAAGGGAAAGAACGGGAAGCGTGGCTGCTATAGTTGACGACATCAATAAAAAACGCAAGACCGATGAATCTCGGGTAAGGCCTCTATTTACTATTAACGACAATATTTTTGACGTATCTTACCCTCAAAATTCGTACAATAATTTACTCGACTCTTACAATGACATCACCACTTTCATTGAAAACGATCTTGACCCCAATCACAAAATTACTAAAATAAGTAGGACAACACTTAGGGATAAATTCAGCAATTGGGCAATTTTTTATTCTCAATTAATTGGGGAAACAAACATCTTCACAAACAAATATTAAAACTAAAATCAGAACTTAAGACACTACAACCCACAAAGGTACAGCAAACATTCCAACAACAAACATGCGCAAATATCGCAAAAGCACCCATAACAACCCCTACACCGACACCTATCTAACAAAAACCCAAACCAAATACAGTCTTTATCCAAGCTAAACCATGAACGCGCAGCTCAACAATTCGAGACATTTTTACACGAAAATTAAATCGAATTAATGATAGAATCGGAATAAATATCGTAGACACGTCAACCCCCGCAGTTTCCGACAAAATTATCAAACACAAAGAATTAGAAAAGGAGCTGAGATGCGAATCCTCCCGGAAAAGAAACCCGTTGATTGTCATTTATGACATTCCAACGATCAAACCCGAAGACAAACTGAAAAACGAAATCTATGTGCAAAATTTCGAAGACAACATAGGCATATCTAAGGAGGATTTTGAATGCGGCTTTAAACTTCATTTTAAAACATACCCGCTTGAGAAATCTACTTTCCACCAGGTCGTACAAGTTACATCTAATATTAGAAAAATCATATTAAACACGAGCAGAATTTGTGAAGGGTTCAGTGCCCTTAACGTTAAGGACCCCATAGTGGTACGGCAATGTGTCTGTTTTCGAGATTTAGGCCATGTACAGAAATTTTGTAAATCAGCAAAACAAGAATGTGCACATTGCGATGATGAAAATCGCAATCGGGAATACTGTTCGAGAAAAGAAGCGCCGCAAGCATGCATACATGCATCTTGCGTAATAAGAAATGCTCGGTCAAATCGTACAAAGAATGTGCTACCTACAAACTACTGCTAAATAGACTAATACAAAAAACCAACTTTGGACAATAAACTTACTAACGTTAACATACACAAAACAACAACCGTGAATAATTAACTTGAACTTGACATTACGATTACAAATACAAACACTACAGATACTACGGACAACGAACTTACGGGCGTAAATACTGAAATAAAATGCAAATTCAAACCACCCTCGGGAAAGGTAAGGGAGCGATTAAGATGCCTTTCTTATAGACTTAAAAACTTAAATTTAACTAGTTCAGTTCAAAGTACACAAAAATGTGACATCGCAAACGACAATAACAGAAACGGACTCACAAGACATCTAACTATATGACACGATTAAAAGAACTTACAAAAAACTACGAAGACCTCAAAATTCACCCGTCAACGACCTGGAAACAGAAACAGCAATATACAATTCCACCACAACAATACAAACTTTGACCCAACACAAATTCATACCAAAATAGAAACAGACATGGAACTTAGTAGACTTGAAGAACACACGGCCATATTCATACCTTTACGACACCTTGTACGAAACCTAGACTCAAACGGACATAAGATTGCTTTATCAGTTCCAGAAGCGGTAGATTGAATACAGCTTCGCTCTTCTAATCTGCCTACAGATCCCAACTTACTTAAAAATCTCATGCTCAAAGTCTTTAACAGAGGAAGCGAGGTACTGGATTTGCAATCTTTATACACTAAATACGTAACAACTTATGGACGTGTAACCTTTAACCCTTCAAAAAACTGGCCACACAGCCTCATACTGACAAGACACCCCAAGTAATGAAACTACTACAACTGAACTGTCGTAGGAGCGCGACAGTAATACAGAACTTCGAAAACTTTCGGAGGAAACTGAGATGGATATTATGCTCCTAGAAGAACAATACACCAACTCAGATAACAAAATTCCGGGGCTGCCAGTAACTAGCCTAAAGATAACTAAGGGGATCTCTCCCACTATCTTAAACAGGAATATCCCCACAATCGTAGTTGGACATCTCAGCAATTCCCACTGCGTTTGTGTTGAGATTGCCACTCCATCGGGAGGCTACGTACTGATAAGCTCCTACTTTCAATATACGGATAACATTGACATACATCTCAGGAAAATCCGTAAGATTGCGGATTCATACTCAAACAGACGTGTCATATATGCGATTGACGCCAACGTTAAATCGCACATGTGACACACTACCAACGACAAAGGACTCAAACTACTAGATCTCATACAGGAACTCCATCTTGATATACTCAACCAACCAAACAACCTCTCAACATATCACGGACCTAACAATGCGCAAACGAATATAGATCTGACACAATATACCTTACAAACACACGACCTCATAACAAATCGGAAAGTCACAGCTTGCCTAACTACCAGCGACCATAACGTCATTACTTACAACCTAAGATCATCTACTCCAACCAGAAATGTTACAGAAACTAACAAAACATACAACTATAACAAAATCAACTGGACAATACTTCAAAACACCTTTATGCCACCACTGACAATACAACCTAGCGGAAATGTACATCACTATACCGAACTACTTCCAAAAACAATATATACCGACATGACAGCCGCCGTTCCCCAACACTACCCTAAAACTAAAACGAAAACCACATTTTGGAACCAACATCTGACTAATTTACAACAACACGTAAGACTTGCCCAAAAAGCTTTCCAAAAGGCTTTAAATCCGGATCTGCGAATATACATCCTAGCTGCATTCAGGAATATGAAAATCCAATGTACCAACCAAATAGGTAATAGAAAGGTAAACAGCTGGATTACGTTCGCAGCGAAGGAGCTAAAAACAAATCCGTAAGGTCTGTCGTAGAAACTGGTGGCAAACAAACTAAACATCAACACAGACATACAAACGTTATGTAAAAGGGATGCGTTTTCACAACAAACTGGGACGATACCGCAACTTTTCTACTAAATAGCCTTCTACAAGACGATAACCTAACAACAGACTCCCCTAGTCAACAATTCTTTAAAGAGGCCGCTTACTCAACACCCACAAATCAAAACCTTTCTCCCCCAGTCACTATCCTAGAAATTACAGACGCTATATGATTACTAAAGAACAAGAAATCATCCGGACCAGACGAGATAGGAAATGAAATCATCAAAGCTATTAAAGAACCTCTAACACCGATCCTTGAGGCCCTATTCAAGGAATACCTTATGCAAGGCAAATTCCCAAACCCATGGAAGAAGGACAGCATTATAATAATCCAAAAGGGACAAGGCAAAGAACCCCAAAACCTGAAAACTTACAAACCGATTTGTCTTTTAAACACACTTGGAAAACTCTATGAAAAAATTCTGAACAGCAGACTAACACTACATACGATAGATCACCTACAAAGTAACCAACAGTATGGTTTCAGAAAAGGCAAATCGGCTGAGGACGCTATAAAATAACTACGCAGTACAATCTCGCAAAGTTCTGGAAAGTATACGGCACTAGTTTGCGTCGACATCAGCGGTAACTTTGACAATCTCTGGTGGTCATCACCTATTGAAGCACTCACAACACGCAACGTCCCTAGACATCCACTAAGAGCGGCTAAGAACTATTGTCAGGACAGGTACGTCACCATAATCAGTAACACCAACCGCATTAGCAAAAGAATCACTAGAAGCTGCCCACAAGGCTAGATATACGGGCCGCTATTTTGGAACACAGTCCTGAACAATCTTCTCCTGATACTAGAACAAGGCGAAATCATATTAGACACAATTGCATACGCAGACGACGTTACCATACTCCTAGAAGCCGAATATACAAGAGCACTAGAAGTGAAAATGAACACCACACTAGAAAAAGATTCAAAATTGGTACATGGAGATTAAATTAAACATGTCACCAAAGAAAACGACCTTTACCCTGATGAGGGGATCCCTGAAAAGGGACCCAGTAATAACACTGGCTGGCCAAAGGATCTGCAGTGCCCGAAGCACCAAATACATAGGGGTAACAATAGACGAAACAGAACGTTAATTCACACATCATCAATACCTTCGAGAAAGCGACCAGTATATTGTGCAAAATATCTATAATTGCACAGGAAGATTACAAGATACCTCTTCTAAGTGCAAGGCTATACATCAACAACGTAGCTATGGCAATTATAACATACGCGGCCAGTTTCTGGATTCATAGACTTAACAAAGGCTCAGTTAAGAAGAAACTGCTGTCAAAACAGAGGAGAGCAATACACAGAATTACCGGGACATTTGGCACTACGTCACTGCACCCTCTGCTCGTAATTCTGGGTATTGTTCCAACACACTTACAGGCAAAGAAGACAACAGCCAGGTACTGGGTCAAAAAGGCGATGAAGACAAAATAAACAATATACTAGGTGAGAGCGCGCTGACCAAATCTGACATCACCAACAGAATCATGACAATATGCCAAGAAGAATGGGATAACTCCCCAACAGGCAGAAGAACCCACAACTTTATGCTAGACGTCAGATTTAGCCAGCGCAATAGTTGGTTCTGCCCTTCCATAGGCATGATTTATTCCTTGGCAGGACATGGACCGTATCCGACATACCTTTACGGAATAAACACCAGACCAACACCTAACTGCGACTTTGGCGCAATCAGAATACTCAAACACGTCGTTTTCGATTGCGTCCTAACACAACAACAACGGCAACCACTGAGAGACAAACTACAACATAGGACACCCACCGACTACCTACATAACAAACTTGATTTTGACACTTTTAACAAATTGACTCAAAAAGCATCGATAATTGTCAAAACCGCATTCCCACGTTAACAATAACCGACGCGGCACCTCATTTCTCGAACATCCCACCCCTTAGATCAAACGAACGTAACAGAATCATGCAATGATCCCTCCCGTTCGAGATAAAAAAAAATTATAACACAATTCTAATCTCTACGCTTAGCAAGTTATTAATCACTCCAGCAAACATAACTAGCACAACCAATACACTCCAAACACACGCAAATGCAACACATATCACAGAAGTAGAGGGAGATAGAGAGTTCTGTGCCAGCATTTTCCGCCGACCTTGAAAACCGGTTTTTAATGACCCCCCGCGGCATAATTGATTTTTAATGACCCGCCTGCGGCAAACATATATACAGGGTGAGTCAAAAATGCAT
>JAHWXV010030097.1:0-12415 GCA_024586415.1 Phrixothrix hirtus
TCAAAATCTCGTGTTCCTTTCCATACATCCCTCTTACGTTCCACGTTCCCACTTTCCATTCCATGTTCTCGCGTTTATTCCAAGGTGGGCCAATCTTGTTTAATCTCAACCGCCCACCATGGCTTTGACTGTCCGAGGGTTTGCTTTGGTTTTTTTAGTAATGTTCTTAAAGGTAGACTTGGTTGATAGCCTAGATCGTACCCTATGTCGATGTAGCATTCTCTACTTACGGAATCGACACCTTACCCGTCAGTGTTGACGTATTTAGCCTACGTGCTACATGCGTAGCCACAATGCCAGCGTTACCCCGGGCATGCCTAACGCTATTCTATACAGACTAAGCTCCCTATCATGAACGGGTTACTCAGCAAGCCAGCACGTAGTTTCCCGTGCTACGACTACTAGGAAGTATACGTAGTGCACTGACACACTCTGGCAATTGAAACTTATTTATTTTTATATCAATTTCAGAAACCAAGGACATTGTAAAACAAATTCTGTTCGAATCACATTATAAGAACTAAATAATAGAAACGATTTACAATTTATTTGAACTGACCATCACACAAAAGCATTTTAGGTTCAATAATAACATTTACAGTAATACAAAGATCCTAAGTATGTGATAGTCAATTTCTTCATTTCTTTATAATATCCTTCCAGATAACTTAGGATAGAAAAAACAAATACATAACGACTTTTTCAAAAAAACACTTGTTTTACCCCAGATGCATAAATGACATTTTAGCTATATTCAAAGGCAACAACAATGACCTAATTAACTTCGTAGACATTTTTAACAGTCTTAATTTGAACATTAAATTCACACATGAAATTTCAATAAATAACAAAACTATTTTCTTAGGTATCTTCATACAGTTATTAGGAAACAACAAATTTGATTTCGAAATAAAATACCTGCACAAAACAGGTGTTAAATTATTTTTTAAACTACGCTATGATTCACAGAAAATTCGCTTTCAATTACTATTTTTATAGTTTAATCAACACACCTTTAAATAATTCCAATTACACCAAAGAATATAACATCATCCTGGAAATTTCAGCAGCAAACGACTACCCTTAAAAATTTCTCAATGACATCTATGAGCAAATTAAATCAAAACTTACTATTATAGGACGTACGAGTAGAAATCTTAAAATTCGTTTCATAGAACGCTCCATAGATGCCATCAAACAGAAAACTATAGGATCTTCTACCGTTATCAAATATTTCATGAACCACAATTATACTTTTAACTTCATTGAAAAATATAACTACAAACTTTTTTTCAACACATACACTATACATAAATATACAAGTTTGTAACATTTGGTTACTTCCTAATTCAAAATTTGTTTTATCTTAGAAGGTATGATTTAAATGGGTTAATATTTTCATTATTTGGGCTCATTATTCATTAATATTCCTTTTTTTAACCATTCTTTAATTATATTTCTTCAAAATCGTTGGAAACTAATATTTAAGTTATTCAATAATGTTATGTAACTTTGGTTACCGATTATTTTTTTTATAAACCACATTATATTGGAAGTTAATTTTGACACTGATAATTGATTTATGTCTTTTAAAACTAACATTTCCTATATTTACATTCAAGTGGTAAGTTTTATATCAAAATTTCATTTAATTATATCATAGTAATTGATTCTATTTGTGTATCAAAAATTAATTTTTAAATAAAGTAGGTAGAGAGCCGCACGCATACTCTTTACTCCTTGCTTCGTTCATGACGTTTGAAGAAGTCACATCCTTATATTTTGCTGTTGTATAAACTAATGGTTATGAAATTTGGAATCAATAAATCATGAATTAAAATTGTTCTCTTTTTTGTTTGTTATGAAATTATTTCAATTAGTTAGTGTTGTGATGTGATTTTCTTCAGCGTCAAACAAGACAAGGGGAGGGAATTGGGGTGTTTATTCCGGAAGAACTAACAAGTAGTTGGATTAAAATTATATGTAAGTGTATGTTTTTACTTATTATATTGTTTTTTTGGATTGAAATAGAGGAAGATTCTTATCTATTGTTAAGTTTGCGCATATCCATTCAACGTATGTTAGCTACACTACGAGTTAATATTTGAGATCGATTTTGGATAATCCTATTTATTACTTGAGCTGAGAATATCAGCCCCCAAAGTAGTCGTTATGTTATTAATTTTTGACATTGTAATATTTCGAAAAGCACTAAATTTTCATTATTAAACTTGGGATTTTAATTGGTATCATTTTCTTATTTCGGCATAAAATTTCATTGAACCATTTTTTCTTGTTAAAACAATTTCTTTCTTTCATTACAGGGGTTTAGAACTAAATTTTCTTATAACTTTGCGTAATCAAGCAACCTTGTTGTTTATTTATTTAAATCATTAGTTATTTTATTGAGTTATAATTTAATTATTATTGTATAGCTTGAGAATTCATTGAATTTAAATTGAATTTGTTAAGATTCGTTCTAAAGTGAGTTTAATGCTTCTATTTGGAACATATCTGGACTTACGCAACATTGGAATCTAATTAAGTTTTCTTCTAGAAAATAAGTTTGTCATAATTCATTTAAACACTGGAATACTATTAATTCTGTTTAGACATGAAGATAATAGTATGGTTTCATCGTTATCTGATAGGTACCTAGAAGAAACTACAGCCGAGGATCGGTATTTCCGGACCATTCAGCCTAATGCTAAACTTATTTAAATTACTTCACCTTAAATTGGTTTATTCAGTAACTTATTCAGTGAAATGATATTGTGTTTTCGAATATATTCAAAATAATCAAATAATACGAATTGTTACAGAACGTTATCTTTCAATGAGTGCTTACCTCGCGGAAACGAAAAGTGTACATTATCCGCAAATTTTCGTCCTTGTTTTCAACATTTGTTTTATTAAGATAAAACTGGCGCCCCTGGATATAATCTACAACCTACACACTAATTCCCAATACCCTGAGAGTTATTTTGCAGAGCAAGCCGGTAACAATGCTTTTAAAAAAATTATAGAGTCTGGATTTAAAGCATTGCTTTTATTAGAGTAAAACTAGAGAAAATATTTTTTTTTATTTTAAGAATGTTACAAACTGAAACTTCCTTTATAATCAATTTTACAATTTTCAAAACGGACATAAATAAATTTAAAAATAAATACAAACTAATTAATGATGAAATCCAGAATCAAACATATGTACAGGTACAATAAAGCTACTGCAAAACGACACTACAGCAGATGTCAATACCATATCAAATTAATACGTTAAAAAATTTTTAATTCACTAATTTCTCTAAATTCGTCAAACTTCCAAATTAATACCATCAAATTCAAATTATAGTCAGTTAAATACACTACTTAGCTCACTCACCCCTTTCCCTAATGCTTTTATCAACCCTTAAAGGATTTCTTTGCATTACAATTAATCAAAATTTAAAATACAACATTTTTAAGTGATGCAATCAACCATACACACCAACATTTGAACAACTCCATTATTACTTTATATCATTCTATTAATTATTCCACCATATTCATTCATAATTTTTAATGACAAAATTCTTCTAAACATTCTTATGCAAATGCTATCTTTTAATTCATCACGAACATATATCATATATCAAATAAATTAATTGATTAATTTATTAATCAATTAATTAACTAAAACCACAATGGTACCTCTTTAAATTTAATTATTCATAGTTTTAAATATCAACTACCTCACTTATTTACTTACAATATTATAATCATGACAACCTTGAATGGAAGTTTTAAAACATTTAACTTTGCCATACGCCTTGTTAACCAGAATTTTATCAAAATCGTATTTAATACGTCTATTTCAAGTTTTAAAACAACCACCGTCTCAGTCTTAATAAAACATAAAGCACAGGGAAATATCTTTAAATTGAAACTTAACCTTTATTACCATGGGCCAAGTACAAAATACAAAAAGTTCAAATCAAAATTAATACAGCAATAATCTACTCATCCATCAAGAACAAAAATCAGTATGCAAATCAATAATTAAAAAGCAGACCATGAAGTACAACTACTTAAAATAAATTAAAGAAGAAATTATAACAAAAGCGCCCTTCTCATAATAAACAACAAGAAACATTGTAACTTGTTTTGTGTTTTGTGTGTTTTTGTTAATCAAATCTGCTTCTTTGTACTTCTACTAATTTATAAGTTTTAACTAAATTAATTTTTTAACTTTCAGAGTGTAGAGTACAAATTTTAACCTTTCAAAAATTTCATTATATGCTGCTCCCCACTATAATGTAATTAATTAGCAACTAGAACCTAAGAAATTCCTTTGAAAATGTTTCCATTGGACCTAGTTTCCAATTAATAAAAACGAAAACGTTACAAATTAATTTGATAAAGAACATCTTGCAGCATCATCTGTGCTTTTTTATTACAGGAACTATTAATAAATACCTTTTGGGGAAGACTTTATTAATAATTTACATATAATTATACACACCAAACTTCATTATGGTTCAATTGCCTTATTTAAATATTTTAAAGTTATGAGATGGCATATGGTCCGGATGAAAATTTTATTTTGAAGTCATCAAAAGCCAAACCACGCAGTGAATAACTATAGTAATCAATCGTAATTGACTGAAATTTTAAGAAGTCTTTTATATATAGAAAGAGTTCAAAATAGCAGATAATTATCTTAGTACAAATAATTAAAGGGACCACTAAGTTATAATGAACAATTGTTTAAAAAGGTAAGCACACAGGACCACAAAATTTAATAATGAAAGTTATTGAAGGTCAAAACATCTAACTAGAGAATTTTAAATTAGAACGTTTTGCAGTTTATAAGAAAATATAAAATAAAATAGGAACGCGTGACTGGTATGGCCTTCTGAAGGTTTAAAATGAAACAAATATATACTAGAACAAAAGGAAGCTGTGGTATTTGATTAGTTTACAGTAGTTTGATATTAAATAAATAAAACAAAGTTTTGTGTGTTGTAAGTACAACATATGGTTGAATGCTTGTAATCAATTTTTATCCGGGAATATTTAAAAAAAGTTTTCGAATTAAATTAAATTTTTTTACAGATTTGTGTTCTTTATGAGCCCATGTATACGTGTATTAAATAATGTACTTATATATCGAACACCTTGTATAATTCCAAACTAGTTAATGCAAACTTTTTGGAGCAAAAGAGTTTTATTACAATTCTAATAATATTAATTAAGAGATTCCCTGCCATAGAATAACAGGAAAGACAGAAATATGTACGCTATTAGGGCCTCGATTGTGAAATAAGGCCCACAAAGAAATATTTGTATACCCTATAAGCAAATTTCGAAAATTATTAGACAGTTTTAATAACGAATTGTTTTTGTACTTATGATGAATATCTAGACACTATCATAAAATTATTTTATCATTAATTTATCAAACACTGGGCACATTATCTTATCAGTATTCACCATTTTTATTTCAACACCACACATACATGCACACCAACTGTCAAAGTGGTTTACTACTTTTAAGTTATAAGACCGTCTGCACAAACCAGAAATACCGAAGGAGGTAGGATATGATCGTATTCTAAACTCGAGTATAGTACAGTTACGTATTATACATGTTACTTGTTTAAGCCTAATATTTTAAATTGCCTTTTAATATATCTATATGATTTCGTGTGACCACGCTTCGTTTAATAAAGAAACCCCTTATAGGGTGTAATTAACACAATTTAGAAATTTAGTTGCTACCAAATTTAAAGAAGAAAAGAAAATTAATAATGGATCAAATATAGTATATATTCAAATTAAATTGTGTAATTGTAAATATTTTTTATTGGACACACAACAATATTATTATAAAGGAATTTAAAAGCTTATCCTAGTAAAAATAATTATTTCACTTTTTATCAATGCATTAATGTTCGGTACAACAGCCACCATATTAATACATGCTTACTATTTAACAATTTTAATGAGGTTTTAACCACTTTCATTTTATAATTGCAAATACGAGTACAATTATTAACAACCTCTTCAGACACTCTACATAATAATTTAATATTGCAATCATTATATGTTATAGAAACTGCTAATTACATTTTTAAACTAAATATTATTTAAGGCACTTATTGACTGATTAACGAAATAATTATAAAGTATGCTTATATACATGTATACAAGCATACATGTAACTGTTTATTAACCTTTCATGTATTTGATTAAATTTAAAGCTACTTGTCTAAAGTTGATTGAACATGCTCCTTAAGTTTTTTGGGAATAGTTATGAGAATTTATTTCTACGCCGAATAATAAATGTTGAAAACATCTTTTTAATTTTAAAAATTCCCAGTTTACAGTGAATCTTGTATATGAGTTTTTCGCATGAGCTACAGAAACCTTTTTTTATTAATTTTCTACTTCATCTTAATTATTTTACAAATAATTAGAAATATTTGGACTTAAAAAATTATATTTTTACAAACACATGAATTATTTAACTGCCGGAACTTTTATATTGATTGATTTTAAAACAAAAGAGTTCTTTAAGTGTCTTCACCTAGAGTGAAACACACTGCACATTTGAAATGTTTAGTTCGTTTGGTTAGTTATAAGTAGATATATAGGTAGTTTATAAGTAATTACAGTATTTGTTGCAATGCCATTTATTTTAGTTGATAATGGTTTATAATTCTTAAATAAGATAAGGATCATTTAAATTATCTACTAATAATAGCGTGTTTATTAAAGTTTACTATACGTTTAGAGAACAAATATTTGGTATCATAAATCATCGACAGTGAAAGTAAGTCTAATAACCTATTCATACTCTAAACAGTTGTTATAATTTGAATAGTTAACTGTAAGTTCTGAACGTTTCCTTCTTAGTAACTTATAGTCGTTATGGACATGGCTAAGACGGTGCGATTTGTTCTACAACTATGTTGTCTCAAACAAATTAGTTTCCGAAATGACTCTGAACTTTTACTGCTTGAGTGTAAATTTATTACTATTACTAGTATTTAATTTTATTGTCTTCTTGATATTAGTTAAATATTTATTTTATTGTTGCTGTTATTTTTGTTATGTTAATGTCCATGTAATCTTGAATCTTCGACATATTCGCTCAAATTACTGTAATGAATTACTTACGTAAGTTTAGAAGCAGCTAATGCACCGAAGAATGTAGAATACATAAGTTTGCAACGTAAATGTAGTAATTTATTGAACAAACCTTATTGGTCCGAAGTTATGACAATTCTTTCTAACTTCTTTATAATTTCATTATATCTTTAACCTGTTAGTCTAGTTATTATTAGTATACATTTCTGAATTGATTTTAGCAAAATTTTAATTATTTCACTAAAATAACTAGGATATTTAAACACATTCTGTATAATTTTTCATTAATTTTAAGTATAGTTTTAATTCGGTGCGCGGAACAAATGTTTATTAAAATAATCTCAATAAATTTAAGTCGGAATATTACACTACTCACTCGAAGATACATCTGCTAGGTATTCTTGAATCAAAATAAAATAACCATAAAATCAAATCAACATCAGTAACTGAGGAAAAAAGATTTCTTCCTTCTAGCTAAGGAAATCGTATAGCTAAAAACTCATCGTCCACTGTGTACCAGATCTTCCTAGCATTTGCAATAACTCCCGTGATAATAATTCGTTTACATGAATATTAGTTCCAGTTTTAGTAGATCTGATTCCATTTGATTACAGAATGATTTCTATAGGAAGATGAAATTGGATACACATAAATAACAGTAATATGTACGAATTCGTCGTTTCTATCTGCAGTTTTTGCATGTATGCTTACTTTTTCAAAATGAATAATCGTATTTCAGATTTCCCAAAGAATTAGTAGAAATAGTAAAAAGTAAAGATGGGGGGATAGTTATCTATATGTTATTACTACTATTTCCTGATTTTTATTTAGGTCCATTTTTGAAATAATAATCTAAAATTGGTGTATTTTACAGTTGAACTTGTGTTGAATAGGTTTTCCTATATTCTTTCATATTTGTTAGCATACATTGAAAAAAATAAATAGTTGCAACAACCAATAATTGGTTTATTTAACCATATTTGAGCGTTAAATACGAAAAATGTGTTTGCAATGTCAAAGTAATTAATTGAAAATACTAGCTTTTCAAGGTTGAAACGATATTTTAAAATATTAGATGTAACTACCAAGTTAATATTTTATTGATCTATTTGCTTATGTTGTTTTAACAGTTGAACTTAGTATAAGTAATGACGTTTATTAATTTAACTTCTTTAAGTTTTTTTAACACCTTTTAATATTGTAGAAATAACCACCAAGCATTAAAGCAACAGTTTTTAATTTCTTATATTAATAACTGGAAATATATTGAATCAATTTATTGTGGCATTGTGGAACAATATATAGGTTATATATAATGAATGTATTTACTTCAGAACAAGATACCAGTAACTTTATTCTTATTGCTGTTAATTTACAGTTGTAAATGGTTTAGACATTGATATATGCCCTTCATTCCAACATTTTCAACTTGAAGTTTCGTGTTGTCGTTTTATACATATAAAAATTTTTCTTAAATATTATATAATTGTAATAGTTATTTAGTTACGTCAAAAAATAATTTATTCTTCTTTAAAAGTTTTATTTTAAATGATGGTTTGTTTGGTTGAATTTATAATCCATTTTTATTGAAGTATGGTTTCCTAAAATTGAGGTTAACACGTCATTTTTAATTTTTACGTGTGGCATTCATATTTAAAAGATAAAAATTATCTGTAAACAAAACGTAGATAATCAAAAATATTTTAATTAAAACTTATAATACCTTTAGTCCTGAGTTTAATCATTTTTATTTTTACTTTAAGTAATATAAATTTAGAGTTTTACGTTGGTAAATTAGAATACTATTTACCTATTTTCTTCGTTCTAAGTAATTTTTACATTTAAAAAATATCAATTGACCATTTTTATTTAATGGAAGTACATAATGATGTGCAAATAATTTTTTAAACTGTTGGAGGAAGATATTACTCGTAATTTTAATCAACAAAGTTTTTCTTATTAAGCTAATGTTACATAAGCATAGAATTCATCGATAAAGAGATCAGATCAAACATTTTTTCGTATTTCATTTAATTGTGCACTGCACATTCAATCTAACCGTAGTAAAATAGTAATTTAAAAATTGAAATTTATTATTATCATTCTTTGAGATTGTAAATTTAACGTTTTCATTTTTCTCAATGTATGATTTCGTTGAATTCTAGATTAAGAATATGACAATTAAATAAAGAGACTAATCAAGTTGTCTTGGATAGAATCGTTGATTAGCAACGGTAACTATACAGCTGTTGGATGTGAAGCTTCAACCAAAGCAATTAGAATATAGTAGTGTTTTCCGATTAGTGTCTAATTTATTAAGGCATATCTATGTTAGTGTTGTCTCGTTTGACCAAAAATTATGTTGGACTCAAAAATTGAACATAGCGCCAATATGAAGTGTTTAGCAAAGCTTGGAAAAAGTGCTACTGAAATTTATTGTGGGAGTTTAAAAGGAGAATTATGTATCTCATGCGCGTATTTTTAAATGGCGCAGGAGGTTTAGTACTAACAGAAGAGTTGAGGAAGATGAAAATTCAGAACGTCTGATGTCTTATAACGTTTTTTCAATGTTATGAGCGATGTAGATGTTGAATGTTTTCTTGAACTTTCAATTTTCAATTGCATACCTATGCAGTTAACCAAGACTATTTATTATACAGCTATTTGAAAAAAATTGAAGTCAAGTTCGGAAGAGGAGATCTGAGTTGTGGTCAAATTGATCGATGTTGCGGCAGAATAATACTCCTGTTCATAATGATTTATCTGTGAAGTAGTTTTTGACCTCTAAAAATATTAACACCCCCCTAATACTCACCTGGTCTTATACCATGCAACTCCTCTTTATTTCTCAAGATAAAAGGCAAGCTTAAAGGGACTCATCTGAAGGCGTTCACGATGTAAAGAAGAAAACGGTGGAACTGCTTGAGCCACTAACGGCTGATGTGCTACAACACTGTTTCTATTAATGGCAGATGCGTATGCAACGGTGTATAGATGCGCAAAGAAGCTCTTTTGAAGGGGATGTCTATTATTTAATAGACTGTCGTGATCAAGGCAGCCCCATTATTTATTTATCGTAACTCGTATCTATAACACTTGGACCAGTTACTTTATAACAGCATATTTGCTAATAAATTGGCGCGTATTAAAGCATTATTCTAAAATTTTGTTTCTTTTTAATCATACGATTCGTAATACATGTTTAGTGAATCTAAATATTTCACGATAGAAATTGTCATTTCTTAACAATGAGAAAATGCCAGTTTTCTTACTTCTGTTGTTTTTGATAGGTTCGCAAGTATAAACATTAATTTCAATAATGTTTGAATGTTCAATTGTTATTAGCTGTTTTTCGATTTCTGAACACTTTACACGTTGTACTAATGTGCTTTATTATTTAGGCAACTATGAACAGCCTCTGCAATTTGAATCAAGCATAAGCTGCTATAAGACAAGAGTTTTTGTTCAGAAGCGGAATTCGCGTAAAAAATTGTACGGTTTTTGTATGGTCAACCACACAACCGTTAGAGTAATTGTTATATGGCCCCTACAGACACGTCCGGAGACTAGCAGACTAGGGAAGGGTTGACCTATAGTAACAAATGAAAGGCATGGCTTGTTCTGGCAGGTAATAAACTGAGAAAAAAAATCTCAACAAGCATTGGACTATTGTGTTTAAACTGGCCAATTGGAAAAGACCAAGTTTCCAATTGAACAAAAAGGAGACGATTTCTGAAGTTTCTATGGACGAGTAAAAAGTTTGCTACTAGATTTCTTCTAATTAGGCAGTATCTACAAGTCATATTGGGATTTGCTCGAAAAAATGTGAATTTCTTTGTATAAGACGTGGTGAAAGATCTGCTAATACTCGCATTTCATCCAGTGGATACTTTGTTTTGGGAACTATTAACTACAAAACCTGCATTAGAGTATTGAATATGCGTCGGCAAACTTTGAACACTGAGAGGTGCATACAAGACCTACTAGAAAAGTATGTCATACCATTTGCATCCCGTGTTGGCCCAGAGTTTCATTCACATATGATAATATTCGGCCGTAGTGTCGTAGCTGTCATTATCTCCCTTAGGAGAATAGATATTGTGATGATGTACGGTTTCCTAAGAAGTCCAGTTTTGAACCTAATTAAATACTTGTATAAGTAAAGGAAAATATAGTGTAATTTTAAAATCCACCGAAAAACGTCAACACGATAGACCTAACTATACCCATCAACAAGAAAATCCCATAAAATAAAACACTTTTTAAGAAAAATTGGAAAATGTCGACTTTTCAGAACTTTAGGAAAATGTGAATACAATAAATATGTCTAGACAAATTCTACGTGTAGTAGATAAATAATATGTTATTTTAATATCAAATTACAGAATATATGTTTAGTTCGTGTGTACAGTAACCTATGCCAATATAGGTCATTGATTTCACCGACTTACAGTTTTTTATTCGTTTGTAGACAAAAATTTAACATTTAATTTTAAATATGTTTAATTACCCACCTATTTCTTTTTGGCATGAGCCGGAGAAACTTTGAAGTATCACCGAATTAGAAAATAAATTAGAAAGTGCGGCTGTACGGCAACAACACAGTTATCACTTTTGTAATACGACAATCGCAAAAGCACATTGCCCACCGGACCACTGCCTCATGATTACTAAATGGCACACAGTGATAGATAAATTTGCAAATCAATCAAACAGCCAACTATACATAGTTACGAAATAACAACATTATCAGAGCTTCGCGATCCCTGCTTAAAAATTATTAGTGCTCTTTCATCGATAGAAATATTCACTATAACGGATTTTTTTGGTATAGTTTTATCAATAGTTGCGTTAGTAACGATACTTTCAAAATTGGGCTGAAAATATTCAGTTGGAAGGGTTATAGCGCCAAGAGACTATCATTGTTCCATGCACATCGCAATACAAAATTATATAATAACGGTATTCAAACCACGTTAAACGCTACAACTGTCTAAATTTGGCTGACGGATATATATATATATATATATATATATATATATAATCTTCTTAAAGAAGCAAACACTTATAATAAATAATTATAATGTTTACTGGAACAAGTCCAGAATTTGGGATATATAAATATTATATAGGCAGGAAAAAGATTTATAAAAGTAACTGTTTAATTGCTAACGTTTATGACATATTTTGAAGTCTTTCAAAATATTTTTACAATTGTATATTTCATTATTTTGATGTTATTATTTATGCTCTGATGAAGGGACAAATCTTTTCCCGAAACGTC
>JAHWXV010030121.1:0-11649 GCA_024586415.1 Phrixothrix hirtus
TCAAAGAAATTTTTTAAATAGAGGCTTGCTACACCATACACATCTAATCACATTACATGCCCCACATACACTGCACTGTAGATTTGTATCAGTATCAGTAACTGAATATATGGAAAACTCTTGAAAAATAAACGATATTATCAATTGAATGTTTTTTCTGTCCATCCTCATTTTCAAATTTTCAAAATATTTCAAAAAACATTTTCACCCCTATTTTCAGGGCCGATATCATCCCTTAAATGACTTGATTACAGCATATGTGTGCAAAGTATAAAAAATAATCGGGAACTCTCATTTAATGATGTCCCTTTGTAAGTAATGCTGTGTGAATTTCCTTGCTGCAATAATAGTGAATTTCAAACATTATTGCCACTTTAAGTATTTCAAGTAGGTTTGGAGAGGATATACACCATGTACTTTCTATAAAATTTTATTTTTCCTACATCTGCATTTAGTTGCAATACTATATTTAATATTAATTTTAATAAACGATGATTAATTAAATTTTAAAGATAAATTCAGAGCAGAAAATAAGAAATTATCATAACTACCATTTTTAAAAGTCTTGTACTTTTATCAAATTTTTATTTTAGTATATTAGAGTTCTATTAAACTTTTGTATTTTTGATTTTTATATTTCTACGTTAAAATTGAACGTTTAAGAACTATTACATTAAAGTTTGTATAAAAATATAAATAATCAATAAATAAGCATCTACATAATCTTTGTAAATATTTGTATTCTATTTGTTGTTTTAAATATTTCCGTTTCAAGAAAATAGAGATTATAATATTATATACAATATACTATAAAATTTGTTATAATATTGAGCAATATTATAAAAACACATTTAACAGGTTTATCTATTAAAAACCAAATATTTCTACAGTCTCGAATATCATAACGTAATCACTCGTTTAAAATTATGTTGCTAATTTTTAACAGAAATTGCTTTATTGCTTGATTGATTAATTACAGGTATTCAGTTGGTTTATTAAAGTTCGCAATTATTTAACCATCGACTTAATACATTTAAGATTGTTTTGATTTATATAAATATTCTTGCATTTTTTTTAATTAGAAATGCAACTTGATGATTTAGTATGAATTAATAAATTAAGTCCAATAATTGATGGATGAAACTTACAAACATATTTACAATATTTTGGGTTCATAAACCTATTTTATACAAAAAAATATACAACAAATATAATATATACAATTATTTATATTGCAGAAGATAAATTTAATATACTTAACAACTAATAGAATTTAAAATAATTTTAACGATAAACTACAGAACTAAATTGAAAGACAAAATGTGATGTCACGATTTAAAATAAAAATTAAATAATTTTGAATAAGGAAGACAACTTATTGCACATTAAATATAACTAACTGCTTGAGGACACTTTGGCAGCTTCAGTAGGAGTGAGAGGACTACTTAGACTGTTTGCACTAAGAGGCGTATGACTATTTTGGGCCATTAGTTTTTGTCGCACTTCACGTATTTTTAATTGTAAACTAGCTTTATTGGGAAAGATGTCAACATGTTGAGCTTGAAAATTTGATGTAGCTTGGGATGACGGAAAAAAGGTATGCTCTTGAAAAAGTTGCATAACTAATTGACGTCTTTGTTCTAAAATTTTTCTATGACCTTTTTCAGATTCTCTACCAGTTCCTGGAGTTTTTGGAGTTCGTGGAGAACTCGATTCTCCAACTTCCGCATAATCTATAAAGTTTAAAGATTGCAAATGTATGTTTATCAAAATATTGTAAAATTCCAATCCGTATAATGGAATTAATATTGATTTAAATAAACTAAATTTAATGTAATAATTATTATCTATTCATATTTATGTATCCATTTTTCTATATAATTGGATACAAGAACTTAAATTAATAAATATAAAATGCATTGTAAAAATTAAGATACAGCAATATTTTGATCTTTTGTTTGTAATTGAATAGTATATGAATTGGTTTTATTTGAGTTGCTCATATATGTATTTAAATTGGTGATACTGATTTTGTACAGTTACATAGTTTAATTTTACAAAATTAACAAAGATCTTAAAGGTGAACTTTATATTGTTAGATTTAAATATCATTGAAAGAAAATTTAACTAAGTATAATTTCTAAATTCAACAGTCTTTTTATGCAGGATGCCATGAAAATAAAAGATAGATAAAAAACCATAGCAGGGTTGCTACCACATTCCCAATTGGAATTCCCTAATTATTCCAGATTTTCTTGGCCAAATTAACAATATTTTGTGACTTAATTACTATAAATTACTTGAGGAGGATTATATGCAATATATAAATAACACCCATGAAATGGAAAATTAAAAACATTTATATATGTTATAAAAATAAATATTAATTGATATAGGTAGAAAAATACTTTATATGAGTTAGTTTATGCTTCAAAATAAAATATTCAAGCGAATTTTTCACATTTGTTTTTTAACATGTTAACTTTCAACTCAGTCGCATACATCATCTGAATGTGTCTGAACAGCAAGCATGCTTTAAAACACAATTTGCGCAGGTACATGACAGAGTCATATTCAGAATTTGGGAATCAGGGCTATATTCAAAGGAAATAAATTCGATATTGCATTGTAATTCTTTAAAAATAGAAAACTGTATAATTATCAAATTCCTTAACTTTCAGCAAACAAGTGCAAATTTCCTGGACAATTTCAAAATTTGGTAACCCTACATGGATACCAACAGTAGAACTTCTTATGAAATTTATTCAAAAATGTGTATTTTTGATTTATAAATTTTGAAAATTTAAATGGCATAATTTGGGCAACAAACAATCTATTAAATAAATAGAATTGTGAATTGAACAATAATAGAAATCTGCTACTATAAGGACCACTTTATCATGTAAATCAGTGTTGTATAATAATATCCAATCTAACTTAATGTACAGATCACTTTAACTTCAATGGAAAATGTATCTAAGCTAACTTTTTGACTGAAAACACATTTAAAAATTAAACCATGTTTTTCTTAACAAGTATTTTTATTGCTGGATATTTGCACATTAAAATGTGTTATATGAGAAATAAAACAATAATATAAGAATATAAATAATAAACTAAATTAATAAAATAACATAGTTATACAATATTACATACATTGTTGTGGTAAATTTGAGTACCAGCACTGTTAAGGTGTCTAGTAATTTTAGAGAGCAAATTTGGGCATACAGGTAAAAGTTTAATATAATAAAAAGGCTTGAAGAGGACTAATTAAATGAAAGGCGGGAGTATGTATGTGTATTAATGTTCACATTCAAGTAATGTAAACCAATTATAAAACATCACGATAATAATGGAAATCATAAACATCAAATAAATTAGATTTTGTAAAACCATGGTCACATATCAGCACACATTAGTTATGAAAATAAGTAACCACATTGATATTTTCTCATTTATTTTAAAACAGCAATTTGAAAAAAATCTTATTATGTTAATACCAAATTTACCAATTTACATACTAGCATGGAAGAGCATTACAAAGAATTGGTCCCATCTAGAGATTCAACGGGAATTGAAATTACATAGAGATTTGGGGTTTTAAATTTTAATAAATATTTGTTGTGGGATTTTGGTTTTTCTTGGAGGGTGCATCAAGGAAAGTCAAATGCTGAAGAGACCATTTACAATACCCATAACAATATATGATATGTGAGGGTTATACTATATTTAGATACTCAAAATTGGGTACCGTAGGAATAATTAATGCCATCACAATAAAGTGCTGACTCTAATTGTTAGACAAATGAGCTAGCAAGCAAAACATATCCTGATGAGCTAATATGAAATTCGAAAATGCAACTTTCATGTGATAACTTGCCACAACTATAAAAAGGGTTTATCAGAACAGCAATAGTTTGATTCTTTAAAAATTAATTTTGGGAAGCTTGTTTCTTTGCTACAGTACTAATTGATTTGTAGAATTTAAACATGGACAGGTAAGTCTCAAAGATAAGTCACATGCCGGTTGATCTCCAACTGCAGTTATCAATGAAACAAATGAAAGAAGATCATCAGTGACACTTGTTGAAATGGTGATTATGGTTCACTAGTGGCTTAAAAGATCATTCATGATCATCTTCATTTATACAAGCTTTATTGATGGGTGCCTCATCTCTTAATGTCAAATCAAAAATCTGCTAGAATGAATTGGTGTTATACTATACTACACAAATTTAATAATGATACTAGAAAACTGTTTATAATATAATAATAGGTGAAAAATCATGAATTTATGACTATGACCTCATAATAAAATAGCAATTAACAGTTTTGTGCTTTGAAAGTGAATCACAAGTCACAAAAATCGGCAAAACAAGGAGTGTTAGGAAAAAATAATTACTTTATATTTTGCAAAAGTGGTTGTCATTACTGTACTATTAAATAATCATGTGAGAGTTACATCTTAATGGTATATCACTGTGTGTATTAAAAGTCCTTGTAGTATGACCTGAAAAGTGATCGAACACAAGTTTGTGCAACTTGTAATGGTAATGTTCTCACAGCAAGAACTATCAATTTTTCTAATTGTACGGAGTTAAGTTGTTACCCTATCCATCTTATACGCCAAATTTGGCAACCTACAAGTTTTTTCCTCTTTTCCGTTATAAAAGAAATTATGTGAATGACATTTTTCATCGTATCAGAAAGTTCTACAGGTATATGAAGAGGTAATTTGCAGTAAGCCACAATAAGCTTGATCTCAAACATTTGAAAACTAGTTTCAGAGGATGTACGAAGGTGCTTTTTTAAATTCTCAGCTTAAGTAAGAAGGAAATAAATTACAACTGTAAAAATATTTTTCTTTTCCGATGTAATCATCTAGAAGACTAATATGTTTAGTTCAATGCTTTTCTAATTTTTGAAAACCACTTAAAAAAAATCTTCCATAATCTCTTTAAAAAACATGTTAGCAGCTTCTATAACTTCATTTTCTGACTCACAGCATCTTCCGGCAATGGCAGATTTGTTTTGGAAACAAAAATAATCACCAACAGAGATTTAAAGAGTATGGTGGATGTGGAAGTAATTCAAAATTACATTGAGCTGCAGCAGGCATTGCGAAATAGGACTTATGAATTGGCGTGTTATCCTGTAACAAAACACCTTTCCATAGTTTTCCTCTGTGTTCACTCTAAATTTCTTCACACAGTCTGCCAATAATCATTTGACCCTTTGGTAAATATAATCAATCAACAAGATTCCTTTACTTTTCCCGCAGATGGAATTGTCTTAAATCTTTTGAATGGTGAACCATGACAATGCCATTCTTTTGACTGCGTTTTTTCTCTGGAACATAATGATACACCCATGCTTCATCCACAGTTACTAATCGAATCAAGAAATTTTCAGAATCTGCCTGGAAGTGGACTAGATGTTGTGAAATGCTTAAGTGTGTTTGTTTATTCTTGAATGAAAGCATTCGGGGAACCCAGCATGCTGAATTGTTTTCATCTCTAATTCATGCACTAGGATTTTGTAAACACTGGTTTCACTTATCTTTGCAATGCGTGCAACCTGTTAACTGCTAAACGCCTGTCAGAAACCACAATTTCCTCTACCTTTCTAGCATTTCACTTGTTGCAACAGTTTTTGGATGCCCAGGGAGTGTTTCGTATTTTGTAGATGATCTTCCAAGTTTGAATTCCGTAAACCATTTTTTACCATTGCATACAATGGAGTAGTTTCCTGCATGTCTTCCAAAATTTGAAGTGCATCATCTTCTTCATGTAGGCATTTTATAACTGCACAAATCTCGTTTTTGTCTGAACACTTCAAGTTTGACAACATAAGTAGATAAAATTAAAAATCTGTATCTTGAGTCTTTCTGTATTGGGCTACGAATATAAAAGACCATCCTCGTGTAAGTGAACACAGTTCCAGCAAGAGTACTTTGAAAAACTGTAATGCACAAATGTCAATATATTGATGTCAGAACTACAGTATGTGGTAACTTTTAGCACTTGGTATTTTATTTTATTTATCATAACAACCCTTACCATAGCATGCTTTACTTTATGCAATTTTCCTTCTTTTTTATCATACAAGGTTCTTGTTTTTTTCAAACGATGGTCTTTATACATTCTAAAAATATCACTCCCAATAATACTTTTTTTAAAATCGATAATGGACATTGAGGAAACATTCAGGGAATTAAAAAAGAAATATGGGTGTATCAACGCATTAGTGAATTCTCACAATTCAGTTGCGATTTTTGAGTACACTTCATTTTTCCTTAATACATAATTAGCCATTTGGTCTGACAAATCTATTGAACTTTTGGCACTATTATAATCTAGGATAGCTACAGATTTTCTGTTTTGTATACATTCCTGAATTAATAGTTTCACGTGTATGTTTAGTAAAAAGTGTAAAAACATCTTTCTTATTTTTCGGTTTTAACATGTATACAGGGTGATTTTAAAATATACTGACAAATTGGAACATATTCACAGGGTAGTTCTAAATCAAGAGAAAACAATTTTTTAATCCTTTGCCATTTTTAAAAAACAATCCCAAAGAACTGTTTGAAAGCCCCTGTAATAACAGAACAGCTGAATGTGTCATTTTAAGTGAATAAACTATATGACACATGACACAGTTGTTATGTCATTCTAAATTGGTGGATGTACATAAATCGGAGATATTTACTGCATTTATGGCAACATGTTCATTTCCAAACATTGTATGTAATATTATCAGGATTTTGTGTTTTATCACATGCTGTTAGTATCAATGTTTTTTGTTACTAGTATTAAAGTGTATTAATTGTTGTTTTTGTGTCTTCATTAATTTAATTACATCTAGTTTTAAGTTGAACATGTTCGTAGAATAACAGATCGATTAACTAATACTGAAATGATAGACGGTGTTTTAATTTACAGCAAAGCATTTTAAACACTTCTTGTAAAAATGTAAGTGTTTTTTTATTTCTTATTGATTTTAAAAAAGGAAATGTCAATTATGTTACTTGAAAAATTTGGATATGATCTTTAGTGAAAATTGAACATATTTAAAATTTTTGTTTGTTTAAACTACAAATCAATAAAAATGTAGGTCATTGATACCAATGGGATATGGGATATGTTAATGTTCAAACAAAATAAACATACATTCTGTTATTTGATATTAAAGTATGTTATTTCCTTTATGATGAGTAGAATTTGTCTAGATATATTCATTTATATACAGGTTTTCCGGAAGTTCTAAACGGTTAACATTTTCAATTTATCCAAAAAATGTTCTATTTTATGTAATTTTTTTCTTAATGGATGTGATTGAGTTTCTATAAAAACATGTTAAAGTTTATCAATCTACTTTAAAATCACCCTGCATATCATGTTTTCCTTTATTGCTATTTCACTCATTTTAGATTTTTAAATTTAATATCTTTGGGATTGATTACCTCAGTAATAAATGCATCTTATAATCTACAAGTAGATCAACATGCTTTAAACTTGTAAAGTGATTGTCTTTAACAATCCTCTAGCTAGAATTTGAGTTTTTATGATAGATAGCTTTATAATAATAAAATCAAATGGTATTGAACGTCCTCAATTGGATCAGTAGCTATATAAGTGATAGAATTCAATACGTAAAATATGCAGTTATTACATTTTCAAAAATAACAGTAAATTAGGAGTCCCACAAGGTTTGCATAGTGCTCTTATTTTATTTAATCTACAGGGTTGTTTTGAAATAGTTGTTGAAACTAAAACGGCCAACTTTACATATTAAAAAACACATTTTTGATATTATTAAATTCCATTAAGCCTTTTTAAAAAAATTTGCACATGAAAACATTTTATGAACTGCTGGCATTTGTCACAATTAATTTGTTACAAATAGTCAAGAAAATTACGAATCTATTTGCTGAAATAACAAATTAAAACAACATATCGAATTTCACTCCGTTTATTTACTAACAAATGGGTGGTTGACCTATACCACCACAAATAAATGACCTAATTTTTACATGCAGGCGTTCTTAAAAAATTACATTTGGGATTTGTATTAAAATCATCAGAGATAGTTTAATTTATAAACAAATAATTACTACTGATAACATTTAAATTTAATACAGTTGTTTCACAAAAAGATTACGAATTGGGATTACCATAAAGCACTCAGGTAATTCCTTTTTAATTCTAAAAGGTTGTTCACCTGTCAAGAGAAAATTCCCATTTTTATTTTTATTTTTAATATTTTCGAAATTGAGTAATAAATAATTTCAAATTATCTATGTAAAGTTGAACAGCTGATAATTATTTTCCAATTTTTTCAAACTTTAACAGAAGGTACAAAAACATATTCCAAAGTGATATTATGTGTTTTTATTTTTTCAATAAAGGTTTTAGTTAAAAAATAATTAAAAGAAGCAACAAACTAATTGTATAAAATAAGTTGTATTTTCTCTTAATAACTAAATTTTTACTGTTTTTTGATAACTTTTACTTCCACAAAAAGCATTGTAAAAGTGAATAAAAAACATGTTTAGAAGTGTCCACAACTAAATCTAATTTAACAAATTAGAATGGAGTTTTTTAATCAATTTCAATTACTGTGAAAGTTTATCAATACACATTGCAATGACCTGTAATATGAGTAGGGCTGGAATAAATGCACATAATGTTATTTAAAAATGCTATACAATTTGTGACAATACGTATTGCAAATCAGAAGTTCTCAAAATATTTTCCAAGAATTTTCTAAATTTAAGTGTGCCCAAATTAGATGTTTAATTTTTTTTTATCATATTTTTGTGAATATATGGGGCATAAGGAATAAGCAGTTAAAATATCTGAAAGCATTTCAAAGCAACCCTACATTTGTAAATGACATAGCTGTTATCATAAATTAGTCATTTTCTCATGTTTGCATATGTTCTTAAATTATTTAAAACAGTCAGATGCATTAACAATGCAGAATTTCTGCGAACAAATTTAAATAATAAGCCTCAAAAATGTTTTCAGATTACATTTTCAAAATGAAAGACCTCATTCTAAAAATGTATACAATAAAAAAGGTTAGAATAACAAATTCAGATAGGTAAGGCGTTTTGCCAATAAAATGCAACTTATTATCCAAAGCAGTTTCAATGCTAGGTTTTATCATTAGAAATTCCTAACATTTTAATGCAGAGTTACAAAACCTTATTTACCTCTCTTGTAAGATCTTTGCTGGAATATGGTACTTCAATGTGTCCTTTATATACCATAGATAAAGAATGTATCGAAAGTCTAAAATAAATTTATCAAACAGTGTGTCTTCAAAATGGGATGGACAATAACTATAATTGCCAGATTCTTCTGCTAAAATTCAATATTTGCACTCTTCAATATTGTAAACAGCAAATGAACTTGTACTTTTTACATAAATTATTAAATTTATATATAAACTGTCCTAAATTACTGAAGTTAATACATTTCAATTTGAGTGATAGGCAACACGGAATACTTTATTATTCAAAAATATCTTCAACCAAAAAAACTATGGAATGAATGAATCTATTACAAGAATATTACAAATCGTAAATGTATACCAATCAACATAGATTTGTTTAATACCTCAACAATATCTTTCAAAAATCAAGTTAATAGTCACATACTGTAACAAAACTAGAAACAATAAGAATGCCATAGAACATTCTAGAAGGTTCCATATAATTGAAATAACTGATGTAATCAGTTATTGACTTATTACTGTAACTGATATCTACATAAATCTAAGATTATAGCAATGAGTCATGACATTGGAATTTATTACATCAGAATTATGAGTAATTTTACTCCTTACTAATTTAGAATGTTCTAGACTTTTTCTTTCTATATAAATATCACATTAAATTCCTTTAATGTTAGTTTTTAATTAGAATCTTGTCTTGTTAGCTAGCCATTTTAAATAGAAATATAAACCTTTATTATTAATGTACTGAAAAATAAATACTTGAGTGAATACATGTAAATAAATAGCTGTCATTTAGTGAATATAAATAAAGGCTTTTAAACAATTAACTAGCTTTGTTCCAATACTTTAGTTATATAAGTTAAAGATTTGTTAGATACAATATAAGATAAAAATTTTTTTTTCTTAATTATTATTATAAATTATAATTTTATTGTTATTTTTGATATCAATTTTATAATGTAATTTACAAAAATAGTATACCCATAAACGGATAAAACTAATAAATAATAAAAACCAGTTGTATCTCCATGTTTGCGACAATAGAACATCATGTTCCATGTGAAGCTAGTATTGGAACATGGTTCGAATAGTTCAATTCTATATCAATTTTTATGAGGAATATATTATTTCATAATGAGACTATCATGAAATAGAATTAAATTTTTATCTATATAAAATTCTTGGGCAGTTCACAAAAGCTTGTTGAAACTTGATTTAAATAAATTCATTAAAAGTTTAATTTTATATCCACTGTCTTTGTTGGAATATATATCATCATTGAAATGAAAGTTCAGTGAATTCAGCTGATCATTTGACTAATGGCTTTATTTGTATACAATTTCTTATGTTTACTTCAGTATTTTTTCAGTCTAGCAGTCTAAATAATCCCACACAAACTACTCTTTCAATAAAATTTATATTGTTTCACTAACTTCTATGTTACATACAAATTGGTGAGGTAGGTCATAATTTTTGAACTTTTGTTGTCTATAAAAAATCTTAAAAAGCTCCATAAGTTCTGTCAATTACTGCAGCAGCTATCTCTGAAGTAATTACAATATTAATAGCATCAAAAGTAAACTTTTGATAATTGTCTGCTGGGTTACATCACTCAATAAAATATTTTCCTACAATGATGTCCTTTTCTATAATGTCATCTAGATGTGGAACATCTGTAATTATTTCTGAATATGTTGAATCCTATTTCCGTTATCTGAGCTTAAGAGTTTCATTTTCAACATCTGGTAAAACTTTTTGGGAAGATATTTCCACAGACTCAACAAGTCTCAAATTTTTAGTGGTGCAATAATATGACGACATTTTTATTAACTATAAATTTGACTTCTAAAGCATTATTATCCTTATTTTCACGAATTCTGTAAGTCGAACATTTGAAAGAATCTAAAGAACTGTTATACAGATCTTGTAGGGATTGAGATGATGAATTGGACTTTAATATTGAAATATTTTAAATATTGAAATATATTTTAGTTAGTCTTCTTGTCCGCCACATTTTAATACACATCTTCTTGTGAATCTTACAATATATCTTGATCATGCACTTATTTTAAGATATAATTGTAATTAACAGGTTTTAATTATTCCAGTAAATATTTGTATCACTTGGGGTATACTTCTACAATAATACTCATGGTGCTTAACCGTTAATTACTTATTAAGAAACATGTATTTTATTTAAATACTTGCTTGTATTGAAGTAGTTTGACATTTAAAAGTACCTCAATATTGTTCACTTACTTTAAAATAACTATAGTACAATGTTGGTTCACTGAAACACATTCATACGAGGGTTGCCTTTTATGTTGTTACAAATGACCACTAGATGTCGCTAGTGTAATAATTTATTGCCATATTCGTAAAATTTGACATTTTGTATTGTAA
>JAHWXV010030128.1:0-32285 GCA_024586415.1 Phrixothrix hirtus
TTTATTTATATCTATGAATTCTTATATACATTTATTTTATTAAATTCGTAGATATGTTGATGATCATTAATTGTATTAAATTGATGACATCAACAACATTTCAGGTAAAAATATTAGAACTATAAAGCTATTATTCTGCAAAGAGGGTCTTTGATGCCTAGGATAATAACCGATCCTTTAAAAATACACTAGCTACCCAAAACTACAACCAGTTCACGTTTTAATTAAAGTGAATTAATTAAATTTTTTTAGAGATTGCTCCCCTGGCAAAGAGTAACCAATACCCTACATTCATTATAATCTTACTCAGAATTGTTTGATGTTTAATTGTGTTCTATTTTCCCATAAAGTTTGATCATACTCTGTTAGACCGTGTATAACTTCTTGCTAAAATTCTGTACCTTTCATTGACTATCTCAATATCTCGTTGTAGCGAGAGTCCTTCAGGCTAAGAAGGAGTTGTCGATTCTAATTTCCTCACTAAATCGTGATATAGACCTTTAATTTACACTAAGATGCTAGGCTTACGCCTACGTGAATAGTAAGACAATTTCACAATAAACAAATATTTAAAACAGTTTTAAGCGAACATTTTAAAAAATCGAAATGTACGATTCCAAATTAAATTAAATGATAAAACAATCTACATTCTACGCCTTCACAAACGGGAAAATATTTACCGAATGCCAGGTTCTTTGAAATTTGCATAATCTCCTCTCAATTACGCCCTTACTTTATTTTGATTATCAACCTTCTTTGTAGATGCGTGTCAAGTTACTAATAATCTTCTATTTGACAGCTTTAATAAACTCAGAAGAGGTATGAAGTAGGATTATAACAAAATTGAATACCCCAAACACGTTATCGAACTGCTATAAATTGGATTCATTCCTCATATTACGGCGTGCTGTTAAACATCCCGGATTTAGCCTTGGAATTTATAAATTCAAATAAAAATTACATCGATGCATGTTCATAAAATATTTCAATGACAAAATGTTTTAACACAATAGAAGGCATTTTTTCGGGAATTTACTGTTTGATTGGATTTTTATTTTTACTAATGGCAACCTAACGCAGGTATTGTCAAACTTATCTCTGTTCAGATAAAATGAATTGTATTAATTTTGGAAAAATAAGTATTTGTAAACATTATTTAGCTTGATTAAGTTAAAATAATGTAGTGCGGGAGAATCTAAAACAATGTACCTAATATAAACCAATTCTTATTACATAAGTCTACATAGTTTTACACCTGATGACCGCGTTTATATTTATCCACCAAAGCCGCAGTCTATCATATATCGTGCATTTCTTACAATGATTTTAATTAGAAACTAATCTACAAATCACAATATATCACCTCAAAATTGATAACGATTAAAACGGTATTAAGATCAAAATTACATCCAACTTTGGAGTTCTGGTAGAAAAGATCAGCCTAGTTTCAATGGAAATTGGAGCGGCTTATTTTTCGAAAGGTGTTTATCTGTTACTAGACTTGGAGTGATCATACGAATGCTCTAGTTTTATTTTTGCTTATCAGTCAAATTTTTGAGGCCCTTTTTGTGTAGTATTAGTTTAAGACCCTTTTGATTGATTCTGAACCCATCAACAACATTTGATATGTTAAACGACTATCAGATATGATGAATACAAGCAAATATTCCACATTCTCGTTGATTCAGACGGTAGTGAGGGCACCTTTATAAATCCTCATCCTTTCTTGAAATAACGAACTCGTTCAAACATTGTGCCTCTTTTAGAATTTTAAGTTGTTTCTTGCCGGTGCATCACGTATACAGGGTGTCTTAAAATAAGTGACACCGCGCAAACTGTAGGTTTCTTATGAGTTTTTTCAAAAACGATTTTTAAATTTTGAAAATTTAAGTGATATAATTTGCTCCAAATAGCACCCTGTCTACTAACTAAAAGGAATTATGAATGAAAGGATAGCAAACACGTAATACTGTAATTTAACATGAATATAAAAACACGGAATGTTTGCATAGGACGTGCTTGTAGTAAAGTGACCTATAAAAGTTCTATTTGTTAAAATACAATATTCTAAATTGTTTTAACTCAAATCTCAGACATGATATTAATATAATTAATTTTGTTTTAAAATTTGTAACGTGTTCAATGGAAATGTTCTAAAACGCCGACCGGTAACAACATTATTCCCTAAAAATTACTATTGTAAACAAAAAACAACTGGAAAATACATTGCTTATTTATTTTTCTTTTTCAAGAATGACTTAAATTTTTCGCTTACCTGTTCGATTCGTGTACCAGATTTAAGTAATATTGTTCTAAAGTAATATTAATTTTAATCCAACATCGAGGTCGCAAACTTTTTTCAAAATAAGAACTTCTAAAAAATATAACGCTGTTATCCCTAAGGTAATATTTTTTATGTTAGGTAAAGTAACATAAGATTCTTCTGACGTTATCCTTTGTAATAAATATTTTTAGAAACAAACACAAGTTCTTAATCCAAGATATACAGATGAGTAATACACATCAATGACAACGATATTACTATCCGGCACGGCGCGCACGCTAAGGTTGGATTTATACTATAATTGGTAATTTTTGGAAAACAAATTTCATATGCAAATTTTGTTCTGTAAACATATTTAATTACAATTCCTTTATTTTCCATCTACCTTAGAGCATTCATTATACTTTCCATTTAAAACAGATTGTTAGACTAACTTTAATTTAAATTTTCTCCATAAATTTACGCGAATAAAATAATTAATCGCTAACCAAAAATAATTGCTGTTTTGGGTTTAATTTAAATACTTATTTCCCTAACGTTACTGGATTAATTATTTAAATTCAACAATTTGTACGTTTAAGTTTAACTAATATTTAGAATTATTAAAGTCAATCCTAACTGAGAATGCCCAAGCGGGACGAAACAATCGTTTTAGACAATTAATTTTATTTATTTAGAGGATTTCAAATAAAATATTGGCAAGGTTGTGCGTTTTCTTTAAGCAGTAACAATAACATAATTAATTTCTAGAAGTACACAAGTTATTTTAAGTAAAATTATTTTTAAAATATCTGCAAAGCTATTTCTGTACATGAAGTTGAACGATCTTCGGATTCAAATACGCCTATATTTTATTTCATTGCAATGTGACATTTGTTTTTGTCATGAAAACCAGTGTTCTTCATAAAAAGTTGTCCTATGAATTGATTTTAGCTTTTCAATTGGAAGTAGTATTTTGTTCATTGTTCAACTATACTTTATTCGTTATTAAGCACAGTTAAAGCAATATGACTATAAAAAAAGAAACGTTAAAGAAGTCAAAAGGGTGAAAATTTAAATACAGATTTTTTTTTAATTAAATGACACCCCATGTTATTTAAATCTACAGAATTCTTTGGAATACAATTTTCATTATTGTATTTTATATAAACTGCTTCCCTAAGTTTTTTTTTGAAAATATTAAAACTCCCTTGAGATAATTTAATATCTTTCCAAAAAATATTATGACCCATTTCAACCCAATGTTCAAAAATTATAGATTTTTAAAATTGACCGTTCTTTTGTGTTTGTTAACTCTTATTTTCATTAATCGTCAACTTACTTCAATATAAACTTTACCGCAATTACATGGAATTTTGTCAATACAACATTTATTATTTTCATTTTTATTAAAATGTTAAATAACAGCTCTAATTTTAAACGTTTGCTTATAATGTTAATTTTTTCAGTTGCACCAGTAACATACAGGGTTGCTTTGAAATCGTTGTTCAAAATAAAATGCGTAATTCTACGAATTTAAAGACACATTTTTGAAGTTATTAAATTCAATTAAGTTCTTTTTTGAAAATTTTATGAACCGCTGACATTTGTCGCAAACCTTTACAGAAGTTCAAGCAAAAAACTGAATAAAATTCCCTGCATAACACATTATAGCCATATATCGAATTGCCCTTCGTGATTTTCTTACGATTAGTAACAAACAGGTGCTTATAATCTGTTGTCATATATAATGGCTTAGTTTATATTTATTACTACATTATCTCAAAAAATTAAATTTGGAAATTGTCTTAAAATCATCAAAAAGGTATTGTAAAATACAAACAAATAATTAACAGTGATAAAATATAAATTTATTGCAGTTGTTTTAAGATAGTGTCTGCAAAAATATACGAATTCCAGTTACTGTAGAGCGCTCCTTTATGCTCTTTTTAAATCTTATAAGCCTTTTTTTATTTCTAATGTTAGAATATAACGACACGCGATTTCCGCGAATAAACTTATTACTAATAATGAACTTATTGAAGAAATATATGTATACCAATTATAACAACACAACTAGTGCAATACTTTAAAAAAGTGGACAGCCACTAACTAAATTTAAAGTAGTTTTACCGTTTTCTGATCAACTTCGCTTCCACAAAAAGAAATTGAGAAATGGTGAATAAAGCATTGTAACAACCAAGTCTAATTTTAAACAGACTATAGTTTTTTATCAATTTCACTTATGCTAAATGTTTATCGATACATGTGTAAGACTGGAATAAACGTACGTGATTTCTTCACAAATTGGAATTAAACTTCTGACCATATCAGAAGTCCTGAAAAAGTTTTACAAGAATTTTCTAAATCCGATTGTGACCAAATTAAAGGCCTTCAAATTCTTTTATTTTTTTTATGAACGGATGAGTCATAAAGAATACGTGGTTGAAAATTCTGAAATCTTTTCAAATCAACCCTGTATTGTTACACCATATGAGCAACGTACACAGTAGCGTCAGTGTTGCTAATGGTGTTTTACTGTGGTTTCCAAGTTTAGAAATACCTTTGTTAAAACATATAACTTTCGCTCCATAGGGTAATTCATTATTTCTTTCCACAGTAAATGTGATTAAAAGGTACTTTTTATAATAACATTAAGGAAATTGTTAGGTTCGCGTTCATTTCCCTTTGATATAAGATAAGATAAACATTAAAATACCTCCGTCAAACCTTAATATTACAATTATTTCCAAACTTTCTACAAAAATATTTCTGAAAATTGGAGATAAAGATAAAGCTATTAAACAGAAAGATTGGTAAATAAACTAGCAATATCAAAATTCACTAAAATGGCGTTAGAATCAAATTCACTTTCTTTTAATTTTTCTAGAAAATGTTTTGTATTTTTTAGATAAGAATCTGTATTACCAGATGAAAGTTTTACGATGTTATGTAAAATTCTTGAAAATGTTTGATAAGGTGGATAAAAGAAATAATTGGTCTTAAAGGAATATGAACTTTGAGGATTTTACATAGTGCGTAAATGTAGAAATTAACTATTAAGAATTCTGCGTTCTTTATGTGTAAATTCCCATATAAGATTTTGTATTATAATTACGCAATTGAGATAACACAGGTAATTCGTAATTATTTACACACTAATTTTTTTACTTTAAGAAATCCTAATAATTCAGTTACTTCTGATTTCAATGCATGCCTTGAAGTTGTTGTTCGCGGGACCTAAACGCCTAAAAGATAATAAATAGTCCACTCGCTGGGCGCACTTCGATGTATAGAAAATCACTTTAGTGAGTCTTAAAGGTATCATGACTGTGATAAATTTTCATCAAAATTATTAATTTTTTTAAATCATTGTCTAACAGAATCAGCGGTCCTAAGGAGTTGTGGTAGTAGTGTAAACAACCGCATTGGGTTGCTTGTTGTATGTGTTTATTGTTACGGATTGGTGAGTTAATTAAAATAATTTATTATGCTGCAAGCTGCAAAAATTGAGATAGAGTTATGCATATTGCTAAATATTATCGAAGGTCACCGAGTGTTATAATTTTAACATCTGTTTCTTTGGCTTAGATCAAACTACTGCAGCAAATATCTCCTGTTTTAACCGCAAATTCTGTAAATGATGTTTTAACTTTCAGCACCGTTACAGTCACAACACCCATGTGTCCAAGTTATAAGTTACGTAGGACTTATCTTCAATTATTTGTCAAAATTGGGATCATTCTTCCAAATTGATTTTTAACCTTTTCTTTTAATTTACTCTTTCGGCTCAACTTTAACACATAAAAATTATCCAATCAAACCACTCTACTACCGTTGCTCGTTATTATTGAATTTTTTAAAATTCTTAATCTTAAGTCCGCTTCACGAACTTAAATAAATTTATTTGTTATTAAAGTCTGTGTTCAGGTTACCCCAGATATAATTTACCGCAAAGAATGAACTTCTTATAAGATGATTCATTGCCAGTGAATTATTTCATTAATTTATTTTGACTTTCCAGCTCGCTAATCTAAATTCGATAGCTGTCTTGTTATGTTTGAACTAATCGCAGACTCCATCTGTACCAACTGAAGTTCAACTTCCATTATATTATATCTTGGTAATAATCACTTTCAACTTTTAAAATTTCTGTTATTTAAAATGGCTTATTAAATTATAAATTCTATGATACTCATTATTAAGTTTGATTAAATCATTCTATTGTTTGAGTTCCTTTACTTATCTAGTAATGTAAAGCTTTTTAAAACACCTTAGAAATTAACACCTGTTAAAAACAATCAATTTATCAGATGTATTGCTTATTTACTAATTATTTAGTTTCCAACTTTTATGTACTTGCGCCCTTAGCACACATCTGAAAAGTTTGCTAGTTGCGTCTCTTGGGTCACCCCCTTAGTTATTAATTGTTTGAGCTAGCGCAGTTTTTAACCTTCCAAGGGCTAAATTGCATCTTTAGTCGAACGGGTTACAAAAAGCATGACATCCTTAATCTCAGGATCGTGGGTCCGAGCCCCACGTTGGGCGCCACTTTTCTAACCCATTCGACTAAAGATAGAATTCAGTCCTGATCTAAAAGATGTATCTAGTGTATTTGCAGCTGATTTATATTACCAAATGTGACAACAGACACTACCAAAAATTTATGTTATTATCTTTAATATTGTTCTCTATCTCGGAAACAATAACTCTTACCGTATTAACCCTCGTTAAACTTTCTGTTTCCAAATATTTAGTAAATGTTCTCTCAAAATAATGCACAGTTTCAGAGATGCGAGCCGATTTGTGCAATACAAAAATGTGAATTTAACGCAAAGCAATAGTTTTCCCCCAATAACTCTGAAACAATTACCTTCAGGACACCTTTTGTAATAATCAAAATTGTTCTACAGGATCTATATAAAAATTTTTGTAATACGATTTACTGTAACAAGCGGCGTCATTTCCGAGATATCGGTTCTAGAAGAGAATCGTGTCAGACACACTTCCAAAATGACTTGTGTATGCATAAATTATACGAATGTGGTTCGCCTACTTTTATTATTCTACTTTCGTATCTTAATGTCGACTCCGTGAGATCGAGTACGTGTAAGTTTTTGTTGATTCATTATTTCTTGTTCTCTTGTTTTAGCAAATTACTTAGTTGGGTTCTACAGACAATTAGTTTGGAACATCGGTTGGGTTGGATGTAGTCACCAACACGTCTTCTATGGTTACCAAATGTCGAAGAAAAGTTAATTGTTGCGTGAACATACGTTGGACGTTACTCGTCTTTCGTGCTCAGAACCTACTTTCGGATACACCTTCCATTCTTCGTGACGAAGATATGTGAGATATCCTTACCTCAAGAAATGTACATATTTAAGTCGATACATATTATTTTGTTTTGTTTTGCTCGTTGCTATACGATGTTTCTTGAAATCAACTTAGATTGGGTTTAAATTAACAATTCATCGCTTGCGGAATAATTTCCATTACTTTTCTTTTCCTTTTCTTTTGAACACGACAGTGTTATAATTCATGTAATAGATCAATTTTATGCAATGTCTGTAGACTAATCTGGACGAGTTACAACAGATTCTCTTAATTGTCAATTAAGTTAATTTAATAAAATATGCACAGTAATTTAGATAGATTTATACCTGTGTGAATTGTCATTTAATATCTTTCACTTATACCATAATTAAGTAACTTTTTCATTTGAACGAATACTATTGAATTTGTGAGAATGATTACTACTTCAGTAAATGTTTAAGCTGGAAAAATTCGTTGATGAACGACTGTTTTTGAACTTTAATTTATAATTACTTACCTTGTTTTTTAATATTTAAGTATCCCGTTCTGACAGCTACCTTTTAGACCGGATATATCTTTATCAATCGATTAAGTCGATTATACTAAGATAAGCCAAATTTATCGGTTGTTAATAATGTTATTATCTTACAGCTTTTACGATCAATTATGTGGTTATTGTACCGTATTTGGTATTTTGAAATAATGAGAAATTAAGCTTCGGAATACATACAAATTCCTTATTCTTCTAAATAACTTGTAACTTCCACATTATTCTCCTTTTTTTATTGCTGAAGACTACAAGAAACGTCTATGGCTTGTTGCTGTTTAGAATTTTATTTTATTGCGTCTACTATTCAATACTTAGTGTAACTACGAGGTGTATACGTAAAGCGTGAATTTATGCAGGTCTAAATGAACCGCTATTTAACATGACAACTACTTCTTTCTTATTTAGATATCGCATCCGATGTATGTTTTCGCCATTTTCGCATACGAGGTACGTCGAAAAAGTTCATAAAGGTAAGACTATTGAAGTAGGGTTTCCTACAAACGACGTGGTACCCAGTTCTATATTTATCTATAATAATTTAAGCCGTCCACCATTACTCCTCTAATTCTTAAACAAAAGATCATGAGAAACCCACGATCCAAACTCCGCATCTTTTAGAGCTGCCATGCAATATATGTGTGTAATTTGCTCCGTTTCCCTCATTGTACATTTGGTACGAGAGCACCAAGCACAAGTTATAATAAACCTATTTGAAAGCAAATATGATGCAATTTTTAAAGAAAGTACAGTCCAAAATTTTGAAAATGCTACATAGAATTGCATGTTTATCAGTGGGCAATTATTAAAAATTAAAAACAAAAATCTTATGATAATTTAACAATTGCCATATATTTAAAACTTAAATAAACTAATAAAATAATTCTTATAAGGTTATTTAAGAAAAAAATAAATTTTTGGCTAAATGTAGAGATCTACTTCGTTTTTAACAATAGCCTCAAACTTAATTATCTCAACTATAAAAACGTTACTCTTACTTATTCCATCTACAGAGCCCTTCCATAAATTAGTTTAAGCTTACCTTTCAATACGGAAGGTTTTTAATGAACTTATGGAGGTTATACTAAATAAACTAATGTTATATACATGTTTAGACATAGCAAAGCGAAATATGATAAAGGAAATATGTGTATTTGTTATTAATATCTCATATAAATCGTTACTTGTTTCGTGGATTTAGGAATTGTAATTTAAATTAGCATTATATTTATAAAATGGTTATGGCAAATTACTGCACACATATAGAAAATTGTACAATAATAGACAAAAGCTTCTTGAATTAAAACCAACAAGGAAACACCCGCTATTTTATGTACATCGAGAAAAAGTTAGAAAAACGAGACCCGAAGAGTGGCCTTTTACGAATGTCCGAGACCTGTGCTGCTAATGACAATTATCCACCAATTACAACAATTTGAAATCTCTATTTCGTAACTTTACTAGTACCGTTAAGAACTATAGCGTGCTTGTTGTGAGGCATAACTGTGGGGTTACTATAACAAATACAACTGTTCAGGAAATATATCAGTACGTGACAATCAACCTAGTCGGTTGATAGCGTAAAAACTATAATGAATGCATATCGGTAAATTATATAGTAATAATAACAGGCCTATATATCAAAACGTTTTGAGTAATATTTTATATTTGATGCCTATTTTTATATAAACCCACCAGTGGTATAGTCAATTTTTGACTACCTTTTTTCTCATGAAGAGCCCACAGTATGTAGCTTTAAAACGCTTTCTTTCATAAATATGCAAAACTTTTCTAATTTTGAACTATAAATAAATCAGTTTAATTTATGAACGCTTTTTGGAGTGCAAACTCCGGCTTAGCGGTCGCATGTAGTGGCGCCAGCAGTAACCACCCATCATTTTCACATTCCATCTACCCCGATACTTCTTTTCCACTTCCTTTATCTCCTGGAAAAAACGTTCCCGTAATCTTCAGAGAGGTAATTAATGTAAGAATGAAAACAGTAAAGTTTTATACTGATATTACAATTCAAATTTTGGAAATTATAGTGCTCTAGTCAATTTATAACGACTTTCAATACACAACGTTTCACTTTCCACGGTTGTCATTCTTTGTTCAAAAAATGTGTTAGATGTTAATGCTTATGATATAGGACCAATGAAGGTTTCTTCTTTCAACTTTGCTTTAGTAAGTGTAGTGAATTTAGAGCACAGATAATGAAACAGTCGCATTCTTTGTTTAAAGCCTTTACGGCTGCATCGTGCAAATCTTTTTGAGGTTTTGCCAAACTTTCATACAATATATTTCTAGTGCCTAGAATAAGTTGTTGGCGGGTTATCCCCTGCCTCTAAGTGTGATATTTACCGCGAGATCTGCTGCTCCATTCACACAAAAAGCAAGGATATGTATACCGAGACTCCTTCCCTATAGGATAGAAATTATTTTTAGATCTGCATAAAGTTGCTAACCATATTCCCAACATTTTATTTTATTTAACAACAATTTAATATGATCATATGCTCCTTTTAAAAGAACAGAACAAGCAGCATGTACAGAGGCATATTGGTTAGTATTGCAAATTAATTAATGAATATCGTCCATGAATGAGGATCATAGTTTTCTGCTCCCGGATTTAATATTAAATCAGAGATGTTATAATATATAATTGGTTCTTGGGAAAATTAGGGCGCAAACTCTTGTTCACTGTATCTGCATCAAGTAAACGTTGTACCGGAATCTAACAGATGCTTGGCATGAAGTTTTGATGCTAGAATCTATAGGGCGCACTTTGATAACCCTAAATATCTCAGCAAACGATTTAGTTCGCGTCGTGTGAAATTTTGTGTTCGCATCGTTTTAATTTCAAAAATAACAATTTCACACTTCCTATCGGTATCTGTATCAGAAGACTAATCGTAATTTGAAATTGCAAATGAAGGCGAAATAGATACTTCAGGACTATGAAAAGCAAGTCGTTTCGCAGATAATACCTCAAGCTAAGAGATATTATTTCTAAATAGTAATTGTCGTCATGGTCTCTTGGTTTCCTCCACACCATATAAATGCCAAAAGGTAAAGGTTTCCTTCTAACTTTAATCCACTATCTGAGTTGCTCAAGGTAAAAGCTGCCGACTTTGTGTTTTATATTGGTCAACTTTAATGCTAAAATAAGCTCTATAAGCTTTTTTTTACAAAATATTAGTCGTTTCTTCATTGTTTCACCAATATCAACTCATTGCAAATAAAACAAAATACAAGGTGACACCAGGTACTATACCCTTATTTGATGCGACTGTAGGGAGAGGAGATCAACGTTTTCTTCTTGGTAACTTGCTATTTTAGCTACAATGAAGTGTTGATCGGTAGAACATCGCATGTTTGTATATGAAGCGTATACTCGAAATGGCGATTATATCGTTGCAGCTCAACGGTTATTTCGCCAACATTTCAACGTTCGTCGGCATGGAGCAGTTACTAACCGTAAAACAATATTGGGTTGGGTTCGCTGATTTCGAGCCTCAGGAACACTTACTCCTAAAAACCACCTGGGCCACGTCAGACCATGAGAACACCCGAGAATTATGAGAGAGTAAGAGTAGCTGTAACCACCAGTCCTAGGCGTTCAATGTGCCACCATGTACAAGCGTTGCAAATGATTCGAGAAAGTGTAAGGAGTGTAAGGACAACATGAAGGAAGATATTCAAATAGAAGTGCAACAGATTGGCGAGGAGACATTGGCACGTGTGTGGGACAGCTTCCAGGCCAGAATCGAACAATGTATTAGGGAAGACGGCCATCACTTGGAAGACGTAATTTTTGCTTTATAAATAAAATGGCATGACCTACTGAACATGTTTAAAAGTATAATGTAAGCTTCTATAATAAATTACGGCTGTATTGATTATTTGATTTTGGCCCTTTTCCCGGGTGTCACCCGCTATATTTAGCTATCTTTATAACCTCATGAAGAATTGTACCTATATAAATCGTATATAGGTTTCCTTTGATTAGTTTCACTTGCAATTTGCACTGCAATTTTAACAATACAGTGTCACTTATATATACATAGACTAGAAAGTAATATCAATATGATGGGATATTGGAGAATTACTTATTTGCTACCTAACTGCAATAATTGTAATAATATTTGCCTAGTTCTTTTCAATATAACATGTAAATAACGGGCCGCAATAAATATTACTTATTATATGCACTGTTAGCGACTATATTTTTGTAACTAGGAATAAAGATATTGTCGTAATTAATCATAATAATATAAAATTATATTACATTATAATTTTAAGAAAGAGCAATAACATAAACAGTATCAGGGTATTTTTCATAAGAACAAGGTTTTTCGCAAAATCGTTACAAGTTGCACAAAAATTTACTTCATATTCGTGATGACTGCATCCAAGTTAATAAATAACAGGATTAAAAATTAAAGCAATGAAAATGATGTCCTATGAGGATTCGTTTTAGATTTTCTACAACATTTGTTAAAACAGGATTCCTTTTTACATAATTCTTCAGCTTTGCATGGTTACTGTGTTCATTCAAAAGCGTTAGAACATATTGCCCAGAAATAAATACTGATGTGTTTGTGAATGCTAGTCCAGAACGATTTGCTTATACATAAGATCACCCTTTAACACCTGAGAACATAGTATCAATCGCCACAAATCATCTGAGTGTAGAGAAGCTCACTGAAAACGTATTTTTCTCTGCATTCATAAGATTTAATACTTAGCACTGAATTTCACAGCAAGCTTATTTTTATGTCAACTGTCAGTTGCCCTCTTTCTCAATATCTTACATTGCAGAAACGGATAACCAAACGACTCTGCCAAAGCGCTTCTATTAGCTATGCGATAAAGGTGCGAAACATTGAATTTAATTTTTTTACCAAACGAAAGCTGTTACATCAGTTTCAAGTTAATAAAGTAGTTTATTTCTTTACGTGTCGAAATGAGGTATTACGAAATCCAATTGGATTTCATAATAGCCTCTTTTTAACACGAAATATATTATTTTAAAAGGTTAGTAATATTAACAATTACCTTTATTAAACATTAACAACAAATACATAATTGGCACAACGTCAACTATCACGAAATTCCTTAAATTAATTATATCTGAACATAATACGCTTTTTTCTACAAAGTTTTGCAACAAATAAATTCGATAAAAAATTTGTTTTATAAGACATTTTATTACACTCGTTTTTTGGAGAACTCGCCTCTAAGAGGCTCGTTTTCTGAATTTGTATTCCTGTGATAAAAACATGTTTTATAAAACTTGTTTTTAAATATGCCATTTTATATAATACTAGATATTTAAAAACTCCATAAGAAATAAGAAATCGCTATGTATTAATTGAATTTAAGATATAAAAATCAATTTTCTTGGAATAGAAAATTAAGTTACTTTAAAACTTTATAACTTTATAAAACTATAATTATCTATTATTTAATAAATTTGAGCTCACAACTACTACGATAATGCAAACTTCTTTCATGCAAGGTACTAGGTACTTTTGATTAATCCTAGTTTGTGTTAACTTGCTAGGGTATTTTAAAGTGAACTTCATAATAATTGTTCTAGTGAAACCACATTATTGGTTGGTCGTTCATCTGGAACATCGTTGTCTGCATTGTTTAGAAACAATGCAGATAACTTAGATATCAAGTGAAATATTAAAAATCAAGAGATATTTCACATGCTTTAAAAAAGGCGAACAATATATTCATCAATCATACCAGCCCAAACGTTTATCGTCATAGGTTGCTAAATGTGGACCCCGTTTATGCAGTGAGGATTTTCTTGAGGCCAGAATTGACAATTATGTCGATTTACTACACCATTTAAGTGGAACGTGGCTTCATCAGAAAATAAAATTCTTCACAAAATTACAAACATCTATCCAAATTTAAATAAACAACTATTTAATTTAAATTTCTAAAGTAATTTGCTGTAATATAACATAACCATTAATTTTAAGTTTTAAACAAGTTTTTCAGGCAATAAAAATAAATATTTTTACATGCTTCAAAATGCCCTGAAATAAACAAATCGCGAGGGACTCTTAAAAGAAGTGTAAAAAAATAAAACTTCGAATCATTGGGATGTAAAATGAAATAAAACAAGGAAACATTTTACATAGAAACTCTTGGAATAAATACGCCGCCCAAGAGAATCACTATTTGCCGACGTGATAAAAAAGCAACCAGGGTTGAAGCCTTGAAGCGCAAAGGAAAAAACCGCGATTAGAACGGAAAGTTAACGTTTGCAATCTCAAATACGAAAATAAGAACTTGAAATTTGGAAGACGCCTATTGGGTAATAAAAACTACAAGAGTAGGATTTCGAATATTTCTTGTGCTAGTGAATAACACTGTTGAATTAGGCAAGCGGAAGACGAGTAAAAATCCGTTGAAGTTAGAAATGTAGATCATCTTATCTTGTGTCATGTAAGTGTGTCAACGTGGCATCAATAAGCTCTTAAGTTTACAATTCAACGTAATTGAAATTTTCCTAAGGTATAGTAGGAAAACAAAGAAGCATTTGATGAAGCAGGGGTACCTGTAGTTCGAATGGGAATTAAAACGGGACGTAAATTCTTTTAAGAAACATAACCTGGAATCTAATAGCGAGAAGGGAGTCTAAAGTATTTAAAATCGAAGAAAATACATACGCAACGTAAACCGTAAGTGTATTTATCAAATCATCTTATAAACTTTTAATAAACAAATAAAATCAAAATGCTGCATTCTTGTTGTTTTAAAATTTTAAAAATTTGTTTTACTTTGAATAAACACTTTAAAGAACAAAAATTTCTATCTCGAATGCAGACCATACCGTAGTAATAAAATCTTGTTTACAACTTGTCATAACGGAATTGTATTGAGAAGTAACCGAAGGGGTTATAAATATTAAATGTTTTCTTTAAGATTTATGTGCATTAGATTTAAATGAAAATATTAATGATTTGAAATTTTATTTATTTAAATTTTTAGTAAATGTATAAAACGTGGAGACGTTGTTACTTGCTTTGGTAAAATATTTGGTGAGATCGTTATAAGGTCTAACGTAACCGCTTAAGTAAAAGGATTATGCTAATTTATCCTTAGGTAATACGGAGCTAGAAAAGTTAGAGCCCGTTATTTGAAAGGGTGTTTACCCTGAAATTATCGATAAAGATCAATACAGTTCAAAATATTTTGTTACTTCAATTCTAAAACCAAACAAAGATTACGGAAATTCATAACTTAATAAAGCATTTAATTAAATTTGCTGCCAAACGAAGTAGACAAGAATATCATTAGCTTAAGCTAATGTTGCGTATTTATTATCTTCCACGCATATAGGGAGATCGGTTTTTCTCTCCGTTCAAAACATTAGGCCTATCACATCTAGGTAAATGCTTAACAATACCATATTCATCAAACTTCGAACGTACCTTACTAACAGTCACCGCTAAAAATAGATATATCTGGATATTTTGCAAGGAATAACAAACTCCTAAATGACTCTGTATTTGGTACCCACATCCCATCACTATTAAAATTTCAATTCATGGTATTTCTAATAGCTGTCGCACCATTTTTGTTTTTAATAACACACTGACAACTAACATCAAGTAGCAGATGAAATCAAACTGTTGCTGTTGCTGTTGGTTTAATATCGAAATGCTTTTAAAACTACATTTGCTAAATACAACGAGCTTATCATTTTAAACAGTTTTAGCTTTTGTGATTTTCTTATTAATTATGATGATGTATTTATTCAATAAAATGTTTGGATTAAAAATTGAAAAGTGTTTTCCTTTCTATTATCTGGTGTAAACAAAATACTACAACAGTACCGTTGAATGCAGTATTTTTCAAGCTTTCGTATGAGCCTTAATCAGGCGCATATTGCCATTTAAAAACAAGTTAGGGTGTTTAGGGAGTGGATAGTTGACAACACATATCTATAAACTTCATAAAAAGACGTAAAAGTGAAAAAATTAGTAGACCATACGTTAATAATATATAGAATAATTAAAAATTACCAAGCTGTAAAAAGAATCTAACCTACAAATTAACAAAATAAAAAGTTTTTAACTACAATTATTGAACAACGGAGTATTACCACTTCTAAAAGGGTTAGTATGAGATTTGAAATACATTACTTTATTAATTTTGCTAATGCAAAACATTTCTAAAAATTAACCTTCCCTGTAATAATCTAAAAAGTCTAAAATTTGGATATCCCTAAAGTTAATTTTATTATTATTATTAGTATTATTAAATAAATAAGAAACAAATTAAGTTTCTTAATTGTGGATATCGTTACTAAAGTAGCGTTTCAAGCAATATTAATGAAGATGAAGCAAAAAATTAATAAAAACAAGTTGATTCCAATCACGCAAAAAACTACAAGACATCCGAATTTTTAAAACTAAGTAAATATTTTCAATATTTATTGTTTGATTCAGAGAAGTAGTTGTCATAACTATTTCCTAAAAATTTGAACAGGCTTAATTTACAACTGAAGATTAAGTTTAAATCTATAGCTAAATAAATGATTAGTAAGCAGCTACCTGCATTACTTAAATTGGTATATATAATTTAAATTATTATTAGTTTAAAAATTTGTTCGTCAGTTTTTATAACAAAGCAGATTGAAATTAAATTACCGTTACCGTATACTTTCTGAAGGGTTCATACAAATGTATGTAAAATTAGAAAAAGAAAGCTGACAAAAATTCTGCTAAGACGGTTCAAACGTAAATATGTATTTTTTCCTTGGGTGCTGCATTGAATGAACACGCTAATATTAATGTATTGACAAAAACGGAAGTAATTATTATTACTAATTTTAGTATAATATTTAACGTATCAATTTTTTATTTTAATTTTTTCGGCTCTTGTTTAAGAAAGATTTGCAACTATACAATTTAATTGGTAAGTGTACTACTGAATTTGATAGCAAATAATTGTCCAATTATATTATTCACATCTTAGATGTGTGTATATATATATAAAATAACTTCGTAAATTATCTATTGGGTTTAAACATGTGATCGTTAAACACTCTCTCTGTTTAGTACACGAATTTAGGACATAATCATAGTCCAACCTTGCTTGTATCGTTGGTAGGGTCATACACATTTCATGCGGCAGAATCATTTGTGCAGACGATTTTATACCCTAGGGTAGTAAAGGACTTTTACAGCTTAAGTGTACACTAAACTACCTTGATAGATTTGAATACCTGCGCAATTCTCGGTAATTATGATGCACCTAAAAGGACTTTATATATAACAGTGATAACAGAAAGGTGAGCTAAGGCAAGTAGAAGTTGTCAACGCACGTTCTCTATTTCATTGTTGTTCGTATTGTTGTCACCCTAGTTCAACATAATAGCGAATAAATTTAGTATAAATTGTACATGCAAACAAAACCATTTAATTAAATTTTTATTTAAAACAAACGTTGCTTCTTGTAATATACCACAACACATCTGAAATAAGTTTAGCTTTCTAATACTATCCATGCAGAAGTATATGTAAGGATCCTGTAATTCTAGCTGGTTTTCACTGTTAATGAACGTATTACTGCCCGTCGCTTACATAACAGTTTCCTTTTAGAATATAAACACGTTTGTCAAAATTTTGCTCATGTATCAGGTGTCTTATATAACAAAATTACCAACATTAGACAACGTTACCTTCCTTGACCTAAATTCTAAAGTATATTCATTACATGTAATAAATCCTTTTCAGTTTTACTTATTGTCTTAAAGGATAAGCTATAAACGTCGATTTTATTTGTAGTTACTTAAATTGAAATTCCTCTCTCAGTATTTATTGTACAACAAATATCCTTTACAAAATCTTTTATAAAAAAGTTACGTAGTAATCTAGTTTAATACCTACGGTCTTATTGTTAATTTTGATAACAATTTTAATTGAATTTTCCATATTTATAAAACTTAATACCTCATATATATGTTTTAAATAAATTCCGTCGTAGAACAAGTTGCTGTTACCAATTTTACACTGAAAAGCTTTTCCAACTTCAGAAATAACGAAGCTGCCACTAAAAGATGAATACCTGGCATACTAAATAGATACTTGGAATATGTGTAACATAAAGTTACAGTTACGGCCTAATATATTAATATAGTAATGTGCGTTGATACGCATATTTCACATCCTAGAAATTCAATTTTGTCACTATTCTAGGCAAATCTCTAGATGATAATTTAGAATTTATATTCTCGTTTCTAGAACATTGTATTTCAAAACTCCTTAAAAATATTTAGTTTATACAGTATCAAGGTTTAACAAAGTTAAATTCATGATAAATCCTTCGCCCACAATAAAGAGTTATTTGTACAGCTATTAAACGATAAGTAAATTCAATTGCAACACATTAAAGCTTAATATAATTACTTCCTAAAATGCACAAGGGAAAATATGACAAACTCCATTCTCAGTACTGACGTGGTTATTAAGTAGCCATCTGATTAGGCTAGATGAAAAGAACGAAAGAAATATGCATGAATTCTGAAAATCATGTCATTCATTCTTTGTTCTTATAATGAAATTATACGACGACGAATCTGGAAAAAGTAAAAATCTAATCCATTATTTATTTATATTCTCTTGTAGCGAGAAACACAAAGAGAGAAATCTTTTAAATTGCTTTACGTTTATGAATTGCCTGGTTCTTTCTATAAGTCTTCTCGAAAGAAGAATATTGCTTATTGGACTACCTTTTTAATAATTTGCAATTTACAATTAAGTGCAACATTGACATAAAAACAATTAAAATAAATATCGCAAATCTTAGGTATAGTAAGCATTCCTAATAGAATTTGAATCTAACTCAAGAAATATTAATTAACCAGAAGCACTATCATTTGCAGTCAAAAATGATTTCCTAGATTTGGACATAGTGCTCTAAATTATAATGGCAAGCAGAAAAATCCTTACAAATCAAACACACCTGATGCGGCTATTTAACAGATTTCTATACCGTTACTTTGTTTCATCTATTGTATTACCATGAGAACGCTGACAACCAATTTTCCAAATACTTATGACTTGTCAGATGTGAAAAAAATGTTAGTTCTACGATTTTCTAAATGTAAATAGTTTAAACGCTCTTTGCTTGTGTAAGAAATATTTTTCCGGGAAAGCAATTCACCTGACTGATTGCAACTAGGCCAGTTTAAAAATACTGCAGGTAAGCTCCGTAGCTGTCGTCCAAGAATCAATAAACTACATAATATGGTACTGATGGAAGAGATATAAGAGGGTGTAGGTATTTCAAATAAACGAGTAGTTTATATTTTAACATCGAATTGGGCAAGTTTAAAGTGGTTGCAAGATTACTACCACGTGTGTCATTGCCGTATCAGAATTGTATGACAAGCTAAATGGAAAATAAAGCATGGACAGGTTGGATGAGTATCTAACCATGGCCGGCAAAGCTACAGTAGAGCGAGGCATGAACACTGTATAACTACCCAAATTCGAGAATTGCGAGCGCCACAATTCTCTAGTCTAATACTGCAGAACAGGGTTAGTTTACAGGAAACACCTTGTATGTAATGATGCTCAAATCCTACCTTTAAATTCAGATGCGGTAAATGATCTAGGCTAAAAGAAATAACACTAAACGTCCGATATATAAAGAAGCTGTAAATAACTGCGTCACCAAGGACTGTCAACCTTGTATGTTAATTTACTGATAATGGTCACAGATTTATCAAAAAGTGGAACTGAGAGATGGTTCAATCTGTATATAATAACTTATTATGAAATAATTATTTTGCCGGAATGTTTATATTGTTAAATGAATGTTTTGACGGCGTATTCGAATCAAACTTAACGATAACAAATGAGCGCTTGAAGTTATCCATTCGGTATAAAAACAATATTGAGACAAATTCAATGCCAAATTGAACAGCTCAATTTTTGATACTCTAAAACTATTACTAGTACCTTTTTGGCACATTATTGTCCGTAATTTCTAGTACATAGAACGGACAACGAAATATGGGTCCACAAATTACATGTGTAATAGCATATTGACTTAACAATTAAATCAATCTTAAACTAGGAGAATATTAATTCAAAATATAAAACATTAGCTGACGGAGGAGTTCCTTAAAATTATTTTGCAAAACTATTTACAATTTTACTCAGGAATATTATACTTGATCGCAAGTACTTTGTTTTATTAATGGAACTCGTTTGTCAACGACATTAGAAATGGAACATTAAATGGGATTCCTAAGCGCTTCGAATGAAAAAAAATTGTAATAAAAATTAATAACATTAAATACAGGTAATTAATAGTTTAAAACAATACAAATTAGAAGCGGGCGTATTTTGGAAATACATAGACAATACAAGTTATGTTACATTAAAATTAAAAGTTACGTTAGCAGTCCTTTTTTAACCAAATGTTGTTAAATTTTATTGCAGGTCCTTGGTACGTATGATTTTAAGTTACCTTTTCATGGAGACTAACAGAAATAGCATGAGAAACTGTCACAAGACGAAATCGAAATAGCGCATGCGGCAGAATCACTAGTGTTTAACCACGGCTGGCAAATCTACAGTGGAGCGAGGTGTGGTTCTTCGGTACTGCGAAACTAAACACTGTCGGGAGAATAAGTCTAAATCAGTAAATACGGGCGCCACTGTTTTCAAGACCACTGCAGACAGGTGATGTTCGAAGAACATCCTGTATGTCTCGATATCAAGGACCTTACCCTTTTAAGCGGAAAACAGACGCTAACGATACTGCAGTAACGGGATTCTAAAACTGAAAGGAAATGTTCTTATGCTCAAGATCCTCATTTACTTTAGGTCACTATGTATGGGAAAGTTAATGAAATAATGCTTCATAAGAATTCAACTACTAGTTGCGTTATATGAACAACTGGAAGTGTGCTGAGCATTGAATAAAGTAACTGAGGGCTGGCTTCATAACTGACCACCCTGTATATAATCTACTGAATCAATTGAACTTAAGATTCTTTGAACAAGAAGTGTTCCTTTCATTTAGAAGTAAATAACTTAGGACCTGGTATCGTTAATAAATTCATATGACACTAATTCACTTTTTGCACGTACACAGTAAAACTAAATGACACTCTCGGTTATTGATTAAATAATAATTAGAATTTAGGACAGAAGAACATCTTTATATCAAAATTAATTGGTATAAAATACACAAATAAATACATGTAGAAATTCAGTCAACACATAAGAAAATAAGAATTAAGGCCACTTACAATCTAAAACAATATAAACATTAGCTTAACGAACACTAGACCCATTCTGATTTATGTACGAAACACCACTGATCATTAGGTCTGATTTATTTGACTAACAGTATATTTTCATAGATGAGTCCTAAAATTCGTTAGCGACATAGCATATAAACAAAAATCAAATTGGTACCCAGGGAATCTGGAATACTGATTACTCATGCTAAGCTAACAACGTAATGATTGCAATTTGAATTATACACAAAAAAGTAGTTTACTAAATTAATTGTTCATTTACAACGACGGTTAAATATTTTTAGTCTACAATTTATCTTCTAGCTAAATTTTAGGTTACTCTTGCACAAAATAAAAGGTCAGCGGAGAGAGTTCGTAACTCAGTAATGACGGGTTAAACAAAGGTAGTCCCTCTGTATTAAATTCGGAGATGGACGGCGGAAGAATAAAGACATTGTGAAACACTTACAGATGACCAACCCTCTGTATTTAGCGGATGCTTCAACTAACTGACTTCTAGGAGTAGGAATCCCAGTTGGGTATGACGATACATAACGGAATTGGCCAAGTTTTTATTGAAAAGAATATCCCAATTTAATTGGATATTACTGCTTGCGGACAACGCCAGGCAGGTACTCAATACTTCAATAAACGCCTATAGTAATTTCCTAAAAAGAAAGAAAGCACCACCAAACCAGCACGTAATACACTCTTTAACACTGTTTGCTCAGGTCGTTCGTACTCAATTACTGATGAACTTAAAACCACTGCATTTCCTTTCCCACCCTTGATAAAATCATGCGATGTTTTTGCAACCTTTTGAAATATATTGCTTTACTCATGGTTTTCTACTAGAAGCTATCACCTGCGACGCAACGCCTGCCTGTTTCTCACTATTACAATTTACCCAGAAACGTATTGCATTTATTACTGCGTTCACGAAGTACACTATCTACTCTAACTATTGGTCGATCGGAATTTTTATGGAAATATTGTCTACATCTTGACCTTCAAGAATGTATGTAATAACAAGTTGTATTATATTTTGCCTACAAAGTGACATAATTGTATTATGTTATTGAAATTGAATTTTATAGAACCGTTGGGTTTTATAAATATTAATTTTGTATATACAAGGTACATTAAAATAGATGGTTACAAAAGACAATATATCCTTTAAATAAACGGAAGATTAGATAGTATTTGAATGAAATTTAATTTTTAATTATGTTCAAACGAATAGACAATTCAAATTGAAATGCATACTTATATTTTAATGATTTAAGTATTGTAATCACACAAAAAAAAACAGCGAGAGCTAACAAAACCCCTGGTAATAATTGAATTACAATTTACTTAGAAGTGAAGAAAGTTATCTCTTACGGAAGTTCCGGGAGGTTGGTACTCTTTTATTGTCAAAATTCAGGTCGATGGAGAATTAACAGCAAACATCAATTCGTCTATCCCAATTACAGTGGACTTCCAACCCCGCTAAAAATTCCCAAATGTAGGATGACTGTATCTTGCCGACAGGTGCAATTATTAATTGGCAAAAAAAGGAATCACTCACCCGCGAAATAAACAACTAATTTTTGCATTCTATTATTGGGTACTTTTCAGAAAACTGTGCTTTAAGATGCTGCAAAGCGAGAACTGTATTGTTCAAACGTAACTTCTCACGGTATCAATTCAAAATCCGGCGTTACGACGTAAAGAAATCTCAAATATCACCGGCAGACGTGCGGTCGAGGTGTTTTACTGAAAGGGGTAGTCATTTAATCGTACTTCTATGTTGACTAGTACAGAATTTTTTCGGAGTCTATCTGGACCACTCGATGGGCATCTCATCTTGACTTTGTCCTAACCTTTCTAATTACGAACTGCAGGGTTAAATATTAATAACGATTGCACAGAAATATTTTCTTTATGAAACCAAACTTTATTTTGAAAATACATGAAGACATAATTTAGCTATTTTTCGTTCCTAACTTAAATTTATCTTTAAATTAAAAGGCATATTTAATAAAATTTTAATTCAAATTGACAGATAAATTCAAAATTTATTACACATAGCTGGTTAAAATAATTTAAACAAGAAGTTTGTATTCTTTGAATTATAAATTAAAGATGATTGAAGTACTAGACCTATTTCACTAACTATATATATGGTGATGCGAAAGCAATAGTAAAAACTGATACTATATACATGGTGATGCAAAATAAACAGCAAGAGATGGCAATCGCGTACGTTATTATTTTTCTATCAACCCCTTGAAGTGGCTTAACATAAATCTTAAGTTACGACGAAACTTGGGTATATTACTACAAGTCAGAAATTAAGCAGCAATCTAAACACTGAGAGTTGTAAGCGTCCTGCTAAAATGTCAAACACGATGCGTCAGCCTTGGAGGTAATCCTTTCGGCGTTTTGTGACACGGAGGGATTTTATTAACTTACTGCGGCAATTGAAGGTAGCTGTCAATGGGGAAAGATAAAAGTACACTTCACACTAATAATAACTCCACCCACACAAGCACAACTGCTAGCAAAGGTCTTTTCCATGCCTTTTCTCCAGCCAATTTGACGCCTGACACTCCAATTTCAGCACGAAGTTAACAAATTTCCTCAGTGTACAGAAATTAGCCATAAATGATATGTTGATTGCTATTGTGAACACCTACTTTGAAATATCTTCTGTAGTTCAAATTTTTGTAGCTTTAGGTAGACACCACACCCTAATTATGGAATAAAATACAGCGTTTTTAAAAAAATACAACTTACAAGAATTACCATAGTGTTCGTATAGCGACCGCGAAGAAATAAAAGGCCTCACTAATTTTATATATCTAAAAGTTTCGAAAACATTCAAATATGTTTACAATTTAAAACAACAGTTAACAGCATTTGCCATAACTATTACCAACTTTAAGTATTTTCAACAAAATAGATTAACCATTCTATTAAATTGATTCCCCGTGATTGAACTAACAAACCACCTGAACATTTATTCAATAAACCACCCCACATAATCAAAATTTCGTATTAAATTATAAACACCTTTTGAAAATTAACTAAACACAATTTTTCTTACGAAAAATTAATGTCAAATTTAGATAAATAGGAATAATCAAAGCAAAGAGTTAAAATTCATAATTCTGTTATCTGTTCTACATTAATTTGTTCAGTTGCTTATGTAAAGCACACTTGAAGTATGCTCTTTACAAATCGCAGTCGAACAGGCAGAATATCATAACTGCGTAATCTTTTGTCCTGGAAGAGAAACTGCACTTTTTCTTTGCCCATCAGCAGATAACTTCGATTTTGTACTGCTTCATGAGTTATACGCATAATTTGGTGTAGCTGAAGTTTCAAAAAATCAGAATTTTGAGAATATGAGCCATACAATGGTTTAGCTAGCTTTTTCATACAAACCTTTCTTGGGTAACAGTACCGATACTGAAGCAAAACGTTATAAAGCTATTGATGCCTGAAATGTCCAGTATTAGACAGGGTGTCCGCGATATAAAGAGAATTACTTATGTATTTATTATTTTCATAGCTGACAGAAAACAATTTCTTGCTTAAGTGAAAATTAGATTATAAATCCTTCTTTCATAATTAATAATGATGAGTAAATTTAGTTAATGTAGGAAGAAATGCGAATAGGTATTTCAAATTTTTAACTGTTATTTATTTTAAATCTTTATTTGTAAAAGATATTAAATTTACAAACGTTTCCGGTTACAAACCCTTCCTCAACGCACGACATTTGAAAATTTATGAATTACTTTAACTCATCAAAAAAGAATAAAAACTTTTCATCCGCTAATTGAACAGTTTTTATTTTATAAGCGTTCTTAAGTTTAATATCATTTACAAATAAAAATTAAAAATTTGAAATATCTATTTGCATTTTGAATATTTATAAAACCTTACAATCTCCTACTGCTTTCTACCTAAATTAGCTAAATTTACCCATCATTTTTATTAAACCAAAAACAAAAATAAAAACAACCATTTAATACTTAGCTATTCAATAAATTTATAGCACAATAGACAGACTGAAATACGTAATTTTAAAAATAATGCCATAAAATTATTACTACAAGGACGTTTTTATATAGCTGATTTCATTAATCCATAGTAAAACAAACTGGTTAAAATTCAGTAATAGGATATTAAATAAATAAACATAGTTTCTGTGGTATATACATACAACACATGATTGTAAGTAGATCATTACAGATCGGGATTTGTGATCAATATTTACGTGATAACTTCTAAAAATTTTTTTCGAGATAGATTAAAATTTTAAAAAGTTTTGGATTTCGTAAGGGTCCATCTACACGTGCGTTAAATAATTATATTACGGACTCTCTGTATAATGGCTATTTGGTAATTGGCAATGTTGCTTGAAGTAGAAAATAAGCCTTACATATTACCTTCAGTAGCCACACCGCACTAAGTCATAGTTTAAATCAAGCATATCTGTAGATTATTCAATTCCCTAGATTTTTCACCGATTCACTTCCCTTCATGCATTGTTCACCGCAATTCAACCTCTTTTTCTTTCTTGTATAATAAAATTGTCATATTCATTTAACGTCCAAACATTGTTACTGACCTTATTTTGAAATTTTTAGGTTTAAGAAGAATCTAAGCATTGTCCTTCCTCGAAGTTCCTATAAATGTTGTGCAATATTTTTTCAGAAAATTTTCAGCAAATGATACCAAAGTAAAACAGTTTTCAGCCCTAATATTTCTTTTGATTATTTCAACTACAAACGGCGAGTTATTTTCCCGAGAAGATCTCCACTTTTTATTCTATAAATGCCATCGCATCGGCAAGAGAGAAAATTAAAACCATATTTGGTCGACTTTTTGAGCATGCATTGAGGAAATCTGCACTTTCCTTTAAAAGACTAACAATTTGTCAATTGCTATGAATTAACGAAATATTTTTCTAATACGGGCTAATTTGTTCATATTTATTCTTTCTTCGCTCGTCTATTATGATTGGCAAGTATACCCCGTAGAAACAGCATGATGCCAGCAATTATTAGCGGAATGGTATTCTGCGTTACCATGTAAAAATTTTAAAACACCTATTATGTAAGGAAACCCTAGAAATGTTCTTATTCTAGCGCTGTTGGCGTTCTAGCGGTCCCACGATGGGATGTAATTTTTTTGTAAGTTACCTAATCTGCTATTTGTAAAGTGTACTATTGTTTTATCATTTCATCTGGTGTAAAGAGCTGCCACAGTTCTATTAGTAGCTTTTTATTTTTTGCTATATCTTTTAAACTCGATAAGTGACAAATTAGATTCTTATATCTTATTTTGTGTGTGCTAACACTATAATGAATATTCTAGTAGTAGTGCATATGTATCAATTCCATTATTATTATATAATTTAAATTATAATTTTTTTTAAATTACTAGTTTGTTTCGATTGTGGAATGTGAACCCATCCCCGGATCTTATATTTTGGTAAATCAGATGGAATTTGTAGATACATTCTAGAGAATTTTAGAATTCTCTGCCACAAACCGACTGTGTGACGTGTACAGATATTAGCAGGATAAAGGGAAGCAAAATATTCCCCATGATATAGTTAGTTCAGCTATTACATGCCTTTTGGCCAGATTGCGTAGTTGGTATATGATAGCGAAAAGTTGTGGCATTAACAAATGCAAATAAAGTTTTTGCCCGGGCGGCCTTTTTGTTAGTCGGGTGTCGTAGGTCTGACGTCAAGGTTGCCGTCGTCGCAATATGCTCTGATTCGTGTATCTAAAAGGACGTAAGAAAAGACAGAATGCCACGCCGTCTTGTTGGCTAAGAAGTGGTGTTAAATAGCGCGATCGCTGACAAAATAATTCGTTATATACTCAGAACGACGCGAAGAATATATAACTAAAATAACAAGCGTGTTTAATATATGAACAAACATAAGTAATCGTAAACAATTTTCATCTGTGATCGAACATTAGGTATATATCGAACACTCGGTATATCGAAGGTTGTACTTAATGTTTTTAATACCAAAACTTAATTAGGAAGCTCAAAATCATGAGTTTTATTGCGAGTAACATAAAAAGTGAACTTTTCAGAAGTCACTCATATGTATATCCGAAATAAATAATTTATAACCAAAAGAAAAGATAATCACAATTTAACTCAGATAATAGGGTTTAATTCGCAGAAACCTTGAATAAACATTTCAATGATAAATAAGATCTTAACATATAGTTGGACACATCTATGTAATTTGCTTAACAAACGCATAAAAATAATTCCAAACATTAGCTACATGATAAGCGAAACAATGTACATATATAGTGACAGCGTATCATCATAAGTAATTGATAATTAAATATACTTATTTGGTAATAAATATAAGGAAATGAAAACATGCGCAATTTAGGTTAAATACTTGCGAATATTGAATTTGATTTGTACCGCGGGTGAGCTTACCTAAGCGTAATTCATATATCATAAATAGCTGAATAAAAAGTTATCTATCTACAAGAAATTGACCTTTACGGTAATTATATTTTATCTAGAAAAGTATAATTTAACGTGATCCGTGAAGCGCTGAATCTATGATTTACTTAGGTACGTTTCCGAATCGCATAATAGGATTATTAATGTACAATAAGAAAGTTATCTTAAAATGATTCAAAATATTAACACAGACATGAAATAATTTCGTTAATGTTGTAGCTGCTGGCTGTATTTAGATCTCTACAAGACAGTTACGCTGTCGACGTAAAAAGAGCTTCTTGAATTCGGACAAGACAGCTGATAGATCTGTTTTCGCGCATGTTCGACTACTGTATAATCGGAAGCAATTTAAGATTACTAATTCAGTCATTCCATCGTAGAAAGTAGCGAGGAAAATAACAAATTGAGTAGTGATTTTAATAAATAATAGAGCTTAGAAACATTTTTGTTTGTTGTAGGATGCGAAATAAGAATAAAAAAGATATTCAGGATTTTAACCTGTTTCCAGGCAACTGCAAAAAGTTCAGCATCCTGACTACAATCTTCGTTGTTGGACACGGACCCTTTGTGGGCGAGATCTACGAGGAACAGCGGGCCTAATCAACTTACTGCGTACGGAAGCTGTTTCTACTGCGGGCTGGAATTGATTCGTCCCATAACACCAGGGTACAGCATATCGTCTAGGGGAAACATTAGAAGATCCCTCAAGGAATAGCATAATAATAGACAGATGCACATTAGTATTGTGTACTGCTTGCTTATGAAGAAATACAATGAAATTAGATGGTGTCAGCGGTAAAATTAATTAACTTACCATGTGAAGACAGAAACATAGTTATTTAATTTAGATTATTTCGGTCTGAACTGCTTGCGTTCACATATGATAATGGGAAATATTTCTATTGCAAATATGAACGACTAAGAGATAAGAACGCATAAAACTAGTTTTTATTAGCCTAGCCTTCTATCGCTTAAATAAAATAATCTTGTATCCTTTAACTTATACAGTGGCGTATCGCCTATTTTTACAATAATTTAAATAAATAGAAATCAGATAAAAAATGTAAAATATTGCATGAAAGAATTTAAATATACAGGGCGCTCTCTAAGAACGTGACACATCTCCAGTAGTTAAGAAACAGAAACTGTAACTTTAACAAGGAATTGTTTTCAAATTGTTGTAAGGTTAAGGGTGTTGAAAAAATTGTTTTAGTATAATGATAATTTTAACACCTATTCCGTTTTAATATAAAGTGTTGTGAAATTCACTACTTCTTGCATTTTATGAAACTTTGGATTCAACTTTCTTTATTAGAGAAAAATATTAAATCCAGTCTGCTCTTCAGCACTTCAGCTTCAACTACTCCAATAAAACTTGATCTAGCTAAAGAGTCATTATATGTAAGGGCATTCCGTTTTGTTCACGATCGATTTCTTTTAGATAATACTAAACAATAATCAGCCTAATCATTGGTTACGGCAATTAATAATTACTTATGGAGGATTCATGATAACTAGAGATATTTAAAGGAAACGAATGTGAAATGAAGGTAAATTTTATTTCATGCTCTAATACAATCTTTTAATATTTTTGTCAATTAAAAATTATATAAATTTAACATTCGTGTAATCGCAACGATTACTTTCGCTGAATAGTGTTCTATTACTAGAGTGCGTGCGTAAATCGTATTTTACTGCAAACAAAAGTCGTCTTTATGTTTGTGCACCTTTATTTACTTTGAACATTGGTATTGTGTGCGCTAAGTAAATTAATTAAGTTTTTTCTGTATACAATTACTACGCCCAAATTTATCATGAAAATTTAGTGAATATTATTTTTGTGTGCACAAATTTCAAGTGTAAATCACAACCTAGGTTTTTATTTATATATCAATATTTAGTTATCCTGTACTTTTGTGTTTAATTAGATTTCTTCACGATGGAACCATCACCCTGATAAATATCAGCTGCTGTGGCCTACTCTATTCCTAATTTTCCTGCCCTTCTCTTGAGATCGTATGATACAGATAGTTCCATCTTCTCACTACGAATTGTAAATACCACTTAAGTATAGGAAAAGAGTAGATGTCACTCACATTACAAAAATGAATCTGCTGAATAGTTCGAATGTCGCAATGTCTATTTATCGGCCGAGCGCATTCAAATTGTAAATAAAACTCATTTCAAATAAGCATACAAAGCGTTTTTAATTTTAAGGATTATCGGACTTACCCTCGTCAATATACTTTTAAGACTGAAAAGGGACCAAAATGAATTAATCTTCTTAGTAACATAACTAGGAATGTATTGCAATATTAAAAATAAATGAAGCGCTTCTTATTGCCTAAATATGAAATGTAATAAAGTGATTACACTAAATTTGTTTTAGGAATATGACAAATTAATGTGAATTTACACATTTAGAATCACCTAACAATATAAGAAAATTTGCTCAATTAGTTTTGTAAAAAATAAATTAGAGCTTAGAGAGATTGACTAATATAGTTGTTTCATTCCTACAAAAACAATGCGACTATATTGAAGGCTGAAATGTAACTTCAGTTAATCCTCAGTACACAATAAACAGGAATAAATTCAATATACAGTAAATCTTTTGGTATTAAACATTAATTATAAGGAAGTAGAAAGTGCAAAGGCAGAATCTGACAAGAGAAACTGTTTCTAAGTCTTAAAAGAAGTTGTTCGCTTTTCATTCTATCTTTTCTTGTTTTTACTCCTATTCTGATGTAAATCAATTAATTTAATTCACTTTGAATTATTTCTCATTATATTCTTTTATATCGACAAGTTTCGGTTTTTTTATCTAGTATCCAAATAATTGAAGGTTAGCGCTTTAGTACAGCGCAAGCTTACTCAATAGATCGGTTTTACTTCCGCTTTAGATATGACGGAGTAAGCGCTTTAAGTGCTTACATAACCGTTTTTAGTTATCCCTGGCACTGTTCAACAAGTCGTGCTTTGACTTTATTTACCATAACATAGTTCTGAAATTATAGTTCGTATTTTCTATTCCTTTATATTAATCTTGTGGGCGTACTTTCTGTACATGGTGCCCAGGAAATAAAATGCATTATTTATTATTTGATGTAGATGTACGACAGCCATTAGTGAATACAAATCTGTAAAAATATAATCAAATTAGGAAAAAAATTGCAAATCTGCGCGTAATAATCGACCAAAAATACGGACATGTAATGAATTATATATTCAATTATAAATTGCATTCAGCACACAAAAAGCGTTGTTATGTTTGTTTTATATCCTACTTTGCATTCTATAAGGAACGATATGTATAAATTCGAACATGATATTTTTTAAATTATGCACTGAAATTTGTTTGTCATCCTAAACGTTTAATATACATTAATCAATTAGGAGATTAAAAATTTACAATGAAATTTTATCTTACGTGACTCTGTTTTTATGACTGAAAAGACTGAAAAAAGTATTTTAAATATCGAACATAGTTTTAACATGTCTATGGATAGTATTAAATTCTGTAGAATGCCTAAATTAAGATGCCCATATTGATAAAAAAGAGTTGTTCCTATTACATATTATGATTAAAAGATGAACGTTCTTAATAGTATATTATGTTATAAGGATTAAAAATGCATCATTTTTGGCGAGCAATTGTTTGCATTTGCGAGGTGAAGCGTCAGCATAGCCGAGCGAATACAATAATGCGAGGCAAAAAATCTTTTACCGCCTAGAATTAAAAGTGATCACTTTTTACTTTCTCTTACGTATATGAAATATAGTAAAGAGAAAGTCATGTTTTCGGTCATAATTTTCGATGTCCAGTTTTTAGCGGAAATACACGTTTTCAAGTGTTTCTTTAAATTTTGAAACAACAAGGTCATTAAATGATGAAAATTATAAAAAACGTTTCATAGAAGCGTGTGCTGCAAACATCATTGTAATTTCATTATTGATTGTCAATTTATACGTACCTTGATATCAGATGTCAGCAAATTATAGATTATTTTCTATTTTTTATTGTATAAATTCTTTTAGAGCAATTCTAAAGAATATTTGCTTGTCATTTAATTAATGCTACATTCCCCATTTTTTTATATTATTTATTTCCTTAATTTTTCAATTGATCCCCTATATATTTGTAATAATATGAACGAAAGTTAGAACAAACCAAAAAATTTTAATGGCCTCGAAGATTCACTATTTAACTACGCACGTCATAAATGTAAACATCCAAATTATTATTTCAAACTAATTCATCCCTTATAGTTATAATTAGGGGGCGGAATATATGCATTTAAATGCAGCCAAAATATGCGCATATATATGCCTTGTTTGCCTTTAAAATATGCACTTATATGCCT